>CAUYOR010028959.1:0-12465 GCA_963573925.1 Callimico goeldii | reverse complement strand
CTGGAGAGGATGTGGAGAAATAGGAACACTTTCATACTGTTGGTGGGAGTGTAAATTAGTTCAACCATTGTGGAAGACAGTGTGGTGATTCCTCAAGGACCTAGAAATAGAAATTCCATTTGACCCAGCAATCCAATTACTACGTATATACCCAAAGAATTACAAATCATTCTATTATAAAGACACATGCACATGTTCATAGCAGCACTGTTTACAATAGCAAAGACCTGGAACCAACCCAAATGTCCATCGATGATAGACTGGACAAGGAAAATGTGGTGTATATACACTACGGAATACTATGTAGCCATAAAAAAGGAGTTTGTGTCCTTTGTAGGGACATGGGTGAATCTGGAAACCATCATTCTCAGTAAACTGACACAAAACCAGAAAATCAAAACTGCATGTTCTCACTCATGGGCAGGTGATCAACAATGAGAACACATGGACACAGGGAGGGAGCATCACACACTGGGGTCTGTTGCGGGGGCCAAGGGAGGGACAGCGGAAGGGGGATGGGGAGGTTGGGGAGGGATAACATGGGGAGAAATGCCAGATGTAGGTGACGGGGGGATGGAGACAGCAAAGCACATTGCCATGTGTGCACCTGTGCAACAATCCTGCATGATCTGCACATGTACCCCAGACCCTAAAGAGCAATAAAAAAAAAAGAGTAAGCCTGGAATCAGATTGAACTGAACCTAAAGCTATCAACATGTTTTGTCCAAGTCAAAATAAAGTAATTGAGTGTTAACTGTCTTGTCAAATCCCAAACATGCAAAATGAAGCCCTGAATATTACAGAATTAACTAGTGACTTAGTCTGGCTTAGTTTGGGAATAAATAATTATCTCAGTTAGTTTTACTCTCAGCTGAAATAAACACACATTGAATCCTGACGTGCGTCTTGTGTAGACTCTCGATTCATTCTTGCTGCAATCGCAATCATAGAATCTCAGAATGGGCAGGAACCTCAGAGCTTCTCCCAATCCTTCATTTATCAGGTAATGAAATAAGGCCCAGGAAGATCATGTGACTTCTGATTCTCTACAACCACCAAGGGGATGGATCCCCTCGAGGCCTTTCTCGGAGCCCAGCCACTCTCTCCAGGCAGCCGCTCCTTGTGGCCACCAGCCCCCACCAAGGCCCCGCAACCCCGACCCGGTGTTCACACCCTGTTCAGTCCCCGACCACACTACACAGGGTCAGCCTGTGACCCACAGGACAATAGTGACAGTATGTCACGTCTGAGCTTAGGCTGTAAAACGGGAAAGACTGTGGCTTTTGTGCGTCGTTCTCTCTCTCACTCTTGGGTCACTTGCTCTGGGAGAATTCACGTCCTGAGCGGCCCCAGGAAGAGTCCACGTGGCGAGGGACGGAGGCCCTGCCAAACGGCCAACAGAGGGAATTTGTTAGCAGCCCCTCCAGTTCCAGCCAAGCTTCAGGTGGCAGCAGCCCCAGCTCCCAGTGTGACCGCAACTCCGTGAGAGTCCCTGAGCCAGAACGCCCGGCCAAGCTGTCCCCGTTTCCTGGACCTCAGAAACCCTCTCACCCCTGGGTGACATGATAGGTTTGTAAGTTTGGGGGTAAATTTTAACCACAATAAATAAGAAACTCGGAGCTATGACTAGCATACTTTTAAAAATACTTGAAAGGCACACATGGTTTAGGGTACACAACACAGAAACTGATTTTTTTAAAAAGTGGGTGCCCTGCAGTAGAGAGGTGACCGCATCAGAAATTACTCGTGACAAATGCCAACAATGAGGTATTCTGGCCTCTTAAATAGGAATATGAAAGAATCTTAGGAAGACAATAGGCCACCTCTAGGAATATTCTGACGTACTGTTTCTAATTTTGGGGGGCAGATTAACAGGCTAATCACAGCTGAGGAGGACTAGGCATTGCCGAGTTCCCCTGTACATTTAAGCAGTGTTGCCTTCTTCACCTGCCCTTCTCTGACCAGCTTATCCTGGGATAGCCTCACTGTGTGACTCATCAACACAGAGCTCTTCATCCAAGGAGCTATGCTGTTACCAACGGGACTCCAAATGTCACAATGTCAGTGAGTATCCTTCAATGGTTGCAGCCATGAGCCTCAATGAGCACCTACCCCAACCAAAAGGATACTCTGACATTAGCTTAAAATGTTATGGGTAATCAAAAGTGATGGTTACAGATGATCTCTACATCTAACTCTATCTCATCATCTCCTCCTCTGTATCAAACCCAGCAAATGGCCCAAGTAAAACCTGAAAGAAAAAGGCCGAGGACATGAGAAACTATGGGAAGAACTTAGAATTCTGATGGAGTTGCAGAAAGCCTTGGAGAAGAGCCTCCTTGTTGGCCGTTTTATAAAACTCCCTCCGCGGCTGCACTCAGAACTGAGGAGCCTTCAAAAACTGTGGGCAAGCCAGGAGGGCTGCTTGTTTTTCTGCTTTCTGCTGACCCAAAGCAAACTGCTCTGCCATGTCCGTTTGTATTTCCCGAATCCCGAGCCCTCAAATAACTGCTTTATGAAGCCTGCCAGGTCAAAACTGAAATTCGCATTTCTATTCTAAGATATCATTGGCAAAATGTCTTTTTTCTTCTGCATTCTCTCAGAGTACACTTAAAAACATCTGAGCTTATTTTCTAAGGACCAAGAAAACAAAGTGTTCTCATCAATTGCTGAATGATAGTTTTCCTTGCCAATGGCTAAAAATTCAGCATACCCCCAAATCGAATTTTCCTAAAACAAAATACATTACAGATGCTTTGCTGCAATGATGAGACACAGCTTTCTGAGACTTCATATTGGATCCAGTCGGTTCCAAACATCTGAAAGGGTTCCATTCTACAACAGAGGCTGGGTCCTGCCGTCGGTTCTAAGATAACCAAATTGTAGAGGACTCTTAAAGCTACATGACTGGATCTGGTTTTAGACTTTCAGACAAAATACTTTAAAATCACTTTAATATAATAAGATTGTTGCCCGTGATGAGGAGACAGAACTTTGGGTGTGTTATGTCAGAAATCTTGCATGGGTTTGCGAAAACAGCAAACTCAGAGGTCCATGGGCTGCATCTCATTCTCTTGTGGAGACTGAATGGGTGGCAGGATGAGGCCGCCTTTCCTACGCAGAAGAGCAATCTCCTCCTTTAAGGCCAAAATCCTTTCCGCCTGGAGTTGGATCAGTTCAGTGAGCTTCTCTCTTGCCACAATGTCTGCTTCTCGAGGGCCCTGGAAGGCATTGCCCTGTTGAAAGAAAACACCTCCCTGTTGAAGCGTCATCTGGCATGTGAAAAACTCCATGTCCTTGAACTGTGTATCTGTGATGAGTGCTGGCCTGACAGTCATCCTAAACGGCCACTGCTCCTCACTCTTAGGAGCCTTAAATTCCTCCGCTAAAATCTCGCCATTGGAAATGTGTGCCTTTGGACTAACGAACAAATCTTCAAGTGAAAGTCATCTTTGGATGAGTGCACGTTGAGCTAGCTGTCAGTCATTCATCAGAGAGCTCATCTCTGCAATAATAAAAGACTGTGTCTTTCTTTTTCTGGACAGCCTGTATTTTGGTTCCCAGAATGACATCTTCCGTTCCCTCATCTGATTTCTGTCCCTGTCCAGCTGACTCCTACTTGGGTTTCACACATCATTTTCAGGGAAACCTTCTTTGCCCCATGGACTGGGTTAGGATTTTCTGTTTTATTGAAACATCCATTATACACATACATCACTACAATTTACAGAATGAACCATGTAATATTTATGATATTTGACCATTTTTAAATCTAAAAGAATGGCAGTTTAGTATGGCAGGGCCGAAGTCCTTGTTTGATACCTCTTTCTTGCTAGATCCTGTCGTTTAGACACAAAGCCTCACCACTCTGTCCAATACCTGCCCGAGTGCTTTCTGCATAAGTAGATGCTCAGTAACATTTGGATGCATGAATACATCCGTGAGGGGAAAGCCGTAATACCTGCATGGTGCCCACTCCGTGGAAGGTGCTTTGCAGATGCTCTCTCATCTAATCCCCAAAACAACCCTGACCCGAGTTGCATCATTCGTTTTACAGAGAAGGTCACTGAGACTCAGAGTCATTAACGAGCCAGGTCAAGCTGGAGGCAGGGTTAGAAAACAGGCTGCCTGATGCCAAAGTCCACACTTTTTCTATTACTCCCAGGTACTGGAGCAGGCCTTCATAGTAAGCAAGGGTTCCCCAATACCCTCTGCCTCTTCTCCCTCGCTCACCTTTTTTTAAAATTATTATTAAGTTCTGGGGTACATGTGCAGATCCTGCAGGATTGTTACACAGGTACACACATGCCACGGTGGTTTGCTGCATCCACCCCCCCGTCACCTACACTAGGTATTTTTCCTAATCTTATCCCTCCCCAACCTCCCTATCCCCTGCTATCCCTCCCCCAGCTCCCCACCCCCCAACAGACCCCAGTGTGTGATGTTTCCCCTCCCTGTGTCCATGTGTTCTCATTGTTCAACACCCACTTATGAGAACATGTGGTGTTTGGTTTTCTGTTCTTGTGTCAGTTTGCTGAGAATGATGGTTTCCAGATTCATCCATGTCCCTGCAAAGGACATGAACTCATCCTTTTCTGTGGTGCATAGTATTCCATGGTGTGTATGTGCCACATTTTCTTTATCCAGTCTATCATTAATGGGCATTTGGATTACTTCGAAGTCTTTGCTCTTGTAAACAGTGCTGTAATGAACATAGGTGTGCATGTGTCTTTATAGGAGAACGATTTATAATCCCTTGGGTGTATATCCAGTAATGGGATTGCTGGATCATGATGGTATTTCTATTCCTAGATCCTTGAGGAATTGCCACACTGTCCTCCACAATGGTTGAACTAATTTACACATTCACTTTTATTTCAGAGGCCGTGAAAGCTAAACACTAACCTTACACATTTTCTTTTCCAGCTAGAGGGAGCTATGTGGCTATGGTCTGAAACTTTTGCTTCTTAATAAAAGGGACTGAAGAGGCTGGTGCATGGATGTGAAACATAGGAGCTGAAGCAGCTGTCGTGTGACTTTGAAGGAAACTTTGGGAAAATCACAGACTTACCGGCTCTGGCATCAAGGGCCTACAAAACCACAGCCTGTACAGCCATCTCCCTCTAGACTTCTTGCCCAGTGAGAAAAATGACTCCTATTTATTTAAGCTGCTCTCAATAGGGCTTTCGGTTACTTGCAGCTAAAAGCATGCCTGATACACCAACTCATGCCCAGTCATTCCAGTTGGTTACTTTGAAGTCACGTATCCATAGTAGGTGACCAATCAGTATTCAACTGAATAATGACTAACTTTCCCCTCCTTCTCACCAGATTCAATCACATTTTGGCTATTCTTACTTTAAAATGTCTTTTGACATTTGACACATTTTTGTTATCATCAAGTATATCCCAATTCATGCCTACAACATTGTTAAGAAGCAACGGAGTCAGCCCTGGAGGCAGACAGACCTGAGTTTCAAAACTAACTTCACCATGCATCAGCTCTGAGAGCTTCAGCAAGCTACTGACTCCTCTGAGCTTTAGAAAGTAGTGTTTTGAGGATTAAATGAGCTATCCTATGTGAAGAGACCATGCATGTAAAGATATTCCGTGTAAAGAGACAGATACTAGTAATTTCCTCTCCCATTCAACTGATCTCCTGCCTCTAAGCGTTTTCCTTTCCAATGTATCTGGACTGATCACAGCACACCAAGTCAACACACGTTGACTGACTGCTCAGTCTGCGAAGATTTGGGCGAGGCATTAACCTTGTTAAACACTGCCTTGATCTTTAACTCAAAGGTTACTCGACCCCTGAATATTCAAATTCTAGTCTTCCTTTCACATCTAATCTTCAGTTATAAGCCTTCTAAATCTTTCTAATTCACATTTCATGGAATAAACAACATTACTTCTTACTTTAAAACTTTTGCTTAGACCAGTGATTCTTAAACTCTGGCATGCTTCGGAATCCCAGACTGCTGGGCTCTCCCCAAGGGCTTCTGAAGCAGTACAACTGGGTTGGCACCCTAGGACCTGCATTCCAAACAAGTTCCCTGGTGAGGCTGATGCTCTTCTTCAGGGGACCCAACTGCTAGAACACCTAGCTTAGACCATTTCCAGGGTGCTGAAGGAAAACATAAGGCAAAGAAGACCAAGCGAAACAGCTGGTCTTTTTGCAGATAATATTGTAAGTATATAACATAGAGTTTAGAATATGCCCTACATGTGTTAGGTCCCTAGAGGACAAGACTTGGATTGGGTCAATATTTATTAAGTATTATCTACCACATACAATGTATTAAGTGCAATGTTAGGCTGACTAAATATTAGATAATAGCAAGTTGCAACCCACACCAAGTAACAAGCATTTAAATAAGATAACAGGGTAGACTTCACCATTCGAGATGCCCACTTCAAGTCAAATGAAATAAACAGTATTGGAAACGGATGTTTGCCGCCAAACTCAGGGAGTATAATGGTGTCATTGTACCTAAGTAACCTTACCTCTCCAGGACCAAGGCAATTCTATTGATTAGTACTTATATGAGTTCATGGCACCCAAGAGGCATTCGATAAAGCTAGTCCCTCAGGCCCACTGTAACGTGACTAACACCAACTCAGTGTCCTTAGGGACACATGGCCCGGAACTGTCCAAGATCAAGGAAGTTTGTTTAAATGCTTAACATTCTTGTGAATAAGCTACCTTTCCCAGAGCCTCCTCAATTCTGAAAGGGGTCTGAAGAAAAAGAACATACCTGCTGATTCTGTAGCTTATTCAACCGAGAATCAAGTTTCTTCTTTTCAATGCACAGATCATTCATCTGATAAAGCTTTCTGGTATGTTCTTTTGTCTTCATCATCAGCTCCCATCGCATTTGAGCAATTTTTTGCTACCAGGGCAGAAAGATGCAAAATAGATGTAGTAAGAGAGGAAATAAAGAAAAATGAGTGTCCAGATTTGGTCAGAATCATCCATCAAATGGAGCAATGTGCACACATGAAAATATAATCAGAAGCCAATGTGAAAATGCACCAACTGCACGGGGCCTGGTTTGATTAAAGATGAGAATATAAGTGTGCTCGAGAATAGGTATAAATAAGACAGAGATGGGCATCGCTGTATGCTTGGAGAATGAAATTAGAATGCATACTGATTGCTGGTACTCATTACTTAGAAGAAGGATGATAATTTAAGCAGCTAACTTTTCTACATTGCTCTTTCCCCAGTTTTGGCCCGGGATCCTCAAGGTAGATGGCTCGAATGGCCGTCCATCTGTACAATGGCCGTCCATCTGTATAAAGGCCGCACATCTGTACAATGGCCATCCATCTGTACAATGGTTGTCCATCTGTATAAAGGCCGCACATCTGTACAATGGCCGTCCATCTGTACAATGGCTGCACATCTGTACAATGGCCATACCTTTTGTTTTCCGGTTGCTCCATCAGTTGCTCACTGCAATCTTGAGCTTTTGGGCTCACGTGATCTTCCGCCCAAGCCTCTCAAGTATCTGGGACTACTGGTGCATGACACCACACCCGGCTAATATTTTATTTTATTTTTTATAGAGACAGGGTCTCACTATATTGCCCAGGCTTCCAGAAAATTATTTTACATTGCATATATTGTCTCCAGCATTCCCTTAATCGGGACCAGTCCCACTGGCATGAACACGATTTGCTTCTTTAAACTACAGTGGTGCATCTTAGATTAGAAAAGTTGAGATTGGGCCACTGGACTACACAGCACTAGGAAGCACACCTCCTACCCCACCTGCTAGAGAAATAAGACAGGAAACTGTGGATTGGAAGATCTTTGTCAAAGCCCCTGCCTCTGAATCAGGCTGGAACCAGGGCACGGCTCACGGCTCTCGTCTCATGGCTCAGGGAACAAGGTGTAAGCATTAACATCCTCTAAGATTCTGTCAGCCAAATAGTCTATGCCTTGTTACATTTATTACCTAGAGGTGTTTCATAATTTCCAAATTGGTAGGGCATACACAAGCCATCAGTAATACAATTCGAGCCTGAGAGGATAGCTGCTCCATTTCTAAAGCTGTCAGAGCATCTATAATTTTTTCAAAAACTTAGGTTCAGGCGTACATGTACAAGTTTCTTGCTTGAATACATTGTATAATAGTGAGGTCTGGGTTTCTAGCGGACCCATCACCCAAACAGCGAACCCTGTACCGAACAGGTAACTTTTCAGCCCTCACCACTGCCATCCGCCCTGCTTGGGGAGTCCCCAGCATTTATTATTTTCATCTTTGTGTCCACATGTACCCATTGTTTAGCTCCTACCTATTAGTGAGAACATGCAGTATTTGATTTTCTGTTTCTGACTTATTTCATTTAGGATAATGGCCTCCAGCTCTATCTGTGTTTCTGCAAAGGACATGTCATTCCTTTCATGGCTGCATAGTGATTCATGGTATTCCATATACATATACACACACACAGCACATTTTCTTTATCTGACTGGTGTGCGATGACATCTCATTATCTCATTGTGGTTTCAATTTTCATTTCTCTGGTAAGTGATATTGAGCATTTTTAAATATGTTTTTTGTCTGCAGAGCATTTATACATTAATGCAGGCCTCAAAATGAGATCGCTCCATAATCTTTCATCCATTTCACATCATATTTATATGCAGCCTGGGCCCCAAAACCTAGTGCTGGTGCTCTCACTCCAAGATAAACAAGTCCCTCTAACTAAGTGAACAGGAAGGAAGCCGAGACAGGCCTAAGATCCTGGGGCAGCCAAAGGGGGTCCACAGACCAGCTCCAGACGCTTCCCGGGTACCTCTTCCAGCTCCCTGGAATTTGCCTCCAGCCAGATTCAACCAAAGGTCACCTGCCCTCTCCTCACCTCCCACATCTTCATCTCCTTCGCATTGGCCAGTTCCTTCTGAAGCTTTTTGATCTTCAGTTCTTCAAGTGTTGTGTTAACAGAAAGCGTCTGAAGGGCTTCTAGGTTCACCACACGGCCAAACTTGCTGATCATGAGTTGACGGACTGTTTCCTCCATTTCTGAAAGAAGACAGTCACGGGCTCAGGTTGTTGAAGAGCTCCCAGTGTCATAAATGACCACCAGGAACAGTAAAGGTCTGAGGAACTGCTTCTGCAAGACGGTGACAGATTTTATGTCATCAGTGATTTTTCTTCTGTGACTCTTTGCCTACCGCTTTCCTCATTTAAAATGCCAATTCGGTCTTGTCTTTTCACCTTCCGAATCCTGTGTGAAACTGGCTCATTGTTCCCAACTGCCTTACACACCGATCCGCCCCTCCTCAGACTGCTAGCGGGCACCAACTACATTATGAGCTTTTCATTTTTTTCAAACATGGAGCTTTACAGCGTCTAGTATTGAGAATAGAGCAGGCACTTCAGAAAAGTCTCCAACTTACTCCAAGTAAATAGTGACAGTCCCTTGGGGAATTCAGGGGGCCCTGCATGCCGGCCTGCCTACCCTCCTTTCTCACGCCTCTCCTCCTCAGCACCCTACTCTAGACACACTGCCTCCTCTGTGCTTCTCAGACATGCCAGACTCACCCCAGCCTCAGTTCCTCCAATCTGAACTGCTCTTCCCCAGACATCCACATGGCTTGTCCTCCCAGCCCACTTACTGAAAGCGAGCTCAGACTGGAGCTGTGACTAAGAGCAGGCTCTTGTCCTCTAACCAGGGAGAGCTACGTATTATCACACGTGCTGCCTTTCCACGGAGCCTTTCCCCATCTCCATCAGACCTCAGCACCTTTCTTCTCAGTCCATTTTTAATTTTTCTTCTTAGCGATTATCTAGCATGTAGTATCTAACATGCAATATATTTTACTTTTGTTACTTCTTTCCCCAGTGTGAAAACATTAGAACACCTCTCCAAGAAAACAATCTTATAATAGGACTTTCTCAGTGACCAGACTGTCCCCTAAGCGAAGTTTGAAGGCCCTAATATGTACCAAGATGATTCAGTTCTTTTATAGTGCAGAAATTTGTATTTGGGCATAATTGTTACGATTTATGTTTGAATTAGAATAGTATGATTGGCATGGCTGCCATGGTACACAATCCAGGAGGGGCTATTCACTTTCTGTTGTAGGTGAGTGGTGCCCCAGGGCCATTTACAATGTAGGGGCTATCTCCATCAGTGAGGCAAACCGAATGACGAATGGATGCTGTGCACACGTGTGCTGGCCTGTGGCTACCTGCCTGGCCTCTCTCAGTAAGAACTTCGATTCCCAGCCAGGCGTGGTGGCTCACGCCTATAATTCCAGCACTTTGGGAGGCCGAGGCGGGTGAATAACGAGGTCAAGAGATCGAGGCCATCCTGGTCAACAAGGTGAAATCCCGTCTCTACTAAAAATACAAAAAATTAGCTGGGCACGGTGGCGCGCGCCTGTAGTCTCAGCTACTCGGGAGGCTGAGGCAGGAGAATTGCTTGAACCCAGAAGGCGGAGGTTGCGGTGAGGCGAGATTGTGCCATTGTACTCCAGTCTGGGTAACAAGAGCGAAACTCTGTCTCAAAAAAAAAAAGAAAGAAAGAAAGAAAGAACTTCGATTCCCCTCAGGCAGTCCCACCCCCATACAAGGGGTTGCCCCCTCTCACGGCAGCCTCACATACCAGAACATGTAGTCTGGTCCTTGCCAGCTCCATTGTGGAGCCAGTCTAATGTCCTTCTCCTGAGCTGACAAGGCCAACTAGTGCTCACCAGGGACATGAAGTCTTCTGGAACACTCACTACCTACCTTCCCCATGGCCATGAGCTGTGCTCTCCCTAAAATGGAGAGAAATTACTCCTTCTCACCCCCATGTTCTAGGCTCTCCTATTCTTCTCCATTGGATCTAGGGATAGAGAAAGGCAGCAAGCCAATTGCAGTGTTATTCATCATTTCTAAGCCGTATGGTCCAGCCACACATCCCACTTCTGGGCACATATCCAAAAGAAATGGAAGTAGAGACATACACAGATATTTGTACCTTCATGTTCATCACAGTACAATTCACAAGAGCCAAAAACATAGGAAGCAATCCAATTGCCCATTGACAAGTAAATGGGTCAACAAAATGTGGCATGTACATATAATGGAATATTATTTGCCTAAAAAGGAAGAAAATTCTGACACATGCTACAAGATGGATGAACCTGAAAGCCATTATGCCAAATGAAATAAGCCGGTCTCAAAAAGACAAATACTGTATTATTCTCCTCACTAGGAAGAACTTCAAGTAATCGAGTTCATAGAGACAGAAAGTAGAGTGGCAGTTTCCTACAGCGGAGGGAGACAAAATGGGAGTTGGTGTTTAGTGGAGTTTGGGAAGATGAAAATGCTCTGGAGATGGAGCTGATGATAGCTGCACGATCATATGAATGTACTTAGTGCCACTGGACTGTCCACTTGCAAATGGTTGAAATAGTAAATTTTAACAAACCTTGCACTGCAATTTAAAAAATAGACTTAGAGGCCAGGTGCGGTGGCTTACGCCTGTAATCCCAGCACTTTGGGAGGCCGAGGTGGGTGGATCACGAGGTCAAGAGATCGAGACCATCCTGGTCAACATGGTGAAACCTCATCTCTACTAAAAATACAAAAATTAGCTGGGCATGGTGGTGCATGCCTGTAATCCCAGCTACTCAGGAGGCTGAGGCAGGAGAATTGCCTGAACCCAGGAGGCGGAGGTTGCGGTGAGCCGAGGTCGTACTATTGCACTCCAGCCTGGGTAACAAGAGCGAAACACTGTCTCAAAAAAAAAAGAAAAAAACTCTAAATTGTAAAATAATTTACAGGTTTTTTTATGGAAATAAAATTTTTATTAGCTTTCATTCTAGTGATCTTACTATATACATTATTTCTAATTTATCTTTTACGTAGACATTTTAGACTTTCTACATTTAAGTTGGCTGTAAATGCTAGTTTTATCTTTCTTTTGAAATCCATACATTGAATTTCATTTAATGTTTTTCTCATCAAGATGATTATTTAATTTTTATACTTTTTTTTTTAAGACTGCATCTCACCTGGTCACCCAGGCTGGAGTCCTGTGATGAGATCACAGCTCACTACAGTTTTGAACTCCTGCCTCAGGCTCTCCTCCTGCCTCAGTCTCCCTAGTCACTGAGACTACAGGCAAGTTCGACCAGCTCAGCTAATTGTTTTAGAGCCAGGGTCTTGCTTTGTCTCCCAGGCTGACCATGAACTCCAGGCCTGAGTGCTCCTCCCACCTCAACTTCCCAATATAGTAGTTTAGTGATTGATTTCTTTTCTTTTCTTTTCTTTTTTTGAGACGGAGTTTTACTCTTGTTACCCAGGCTGGAGTGCAATGGCGCAATTCTCGGCTCACCGCAATCTCCGCCTCCTGGGTTCAGGCAATTCTCCCGCCTCAGCTTCCCAAGTAGCTGGGATTACAGGCACGCGCCACCGTGCCCAGCTAATTTTTTGTATCTTTAGTAGAGACGGGGTTTCA
>CAUYOR010028956.1:0-12432 GCA_963573925.1 Callimico goeldii | reverse complement strand
CCTCCTGGGTTCAGGCAATTCTCCTGCCTCAGCCTCCCAAGTAGCCGGGATTACAGGCACGCGCCACCATGCCCAGCTAATTTTTTGTATCTTTAGTAGAGACGGGGTTTCACCATGTTGACCGGGATGGTCTCGATCTGTTGACCTGGTGATCCACCCGCCTCGGCCTCCCAAAGTGCTGGGATTACAGGCTTGAGCCACTGCGCCCGGCAAACTCTTAATGAAATATCTTTTATGCATTTCTAGCAAAAGTTTAACACTAATACTAAGTTGACTGTACATCGTGGATAGTGTTTTGTTGGATACTAAATATAGATTAACACTCACTTTTGTCATTATTGTATACTTAGCAATTTCTTTCCTGAGATAACCAGTGTCTCATTAAAAATGTGTTTCAGTAATAAGTGTATTTTTGACAAATCAAGCTCTGCCTGACAAACCATATTATCACACTAATATTAGACCAAGACTATGTAATATAAAAATAACTTACTGAAAAATAATAGAAACATATAAAATGTATTCACGCTGCTATTTGACAAGTTAGACCAAACTGTTTGTTTTTTAACTTGAACGAACTGTAATTTAAAAAATAATTTAAAAATATAATTTATTCATACTTCCTCTGTCAAGGTTATTGATTCTAAAGTCAATTCATATTTGTTGTTCAATTCTAGTTTGGTTACACAGATAAATAGGCCAGTCTCCATCTCTTGGAGTTTAAAGCCTCATAAGCAGATACTTTAAATAAAATGTACAAATGCAACGTAGAAGTAGTTGTGGAGTCCTGATATGAGTAAGCAACAATGAGGAAGGGCTCCCAGATGGGAGAGAACAATTGTTCTAAGAGACAGCTAATCACACACAATTCACTGGCATAATCTCCTCTTCCCAAATACCTTGTTCTGCACACAGCTTCTTCCAGTCCAACCCTATAAAACTTCCCTCCAGCCTCTGCCACCTTGCAGACAGCCCCTTCTCTGCTTTGTTTTCCATTGCTACCTTGCAACATATTTTCCCTATAATAAATATATCTTTCTTTTTTTTTTTTTTTTTTTTGAGACAGAGTTTCGCTCTTGTTACCCAGGCTGGAGTGCAATGGTGCGATCTTGGCTCACCACAATCTCCACCTCCTGGGCTCAGGCAATTCTCCTGTCTCACCCTCCTGAGTAGCTGGGATTACAGGCACACGCCACCATGCCCAGCTAATTTTTTCGTATTTTTTTTTAGTAGAGACGGGGTTTCACCATGTTGACCAGGATGGTCTCGATCTCTTGACCTCGTGAACCACCCGCCTCAGAATATATCTTTCTTTATCTACAATTGTCTTGGTAAATTTCTTTACCATCCATGACACTGGCCTCAGCTAGTTCCACCTGTGACAGTAGTATTAGAGACCAGGTATGGTGGCTTATACTTGTAATCTCAGCACTTTGAGAGACTGAGGAAGGAGGATTGCTTGGAGCCAGGAGTTTGAGACCAGCCTGGGTAACATATTGAGTCTGCATCTCACCAGTATGAAAATAAAAATAAATTAGCCAGGCCTGATGATGCTTGCCTGTAGTCTTATCTACTGGAGAGGCTATGGCAGGAGGCCAGGAGTTTGAGGCTGCACTGAGCTGTCATTGAGCCACTCCACTAAGTCAGCCTGGGTGACAGAACAAAACCTTGTCTCAAAAAAAAAAACAAATTAATCCCAGCACTTTGGGAGGCCGAGGCGGGTGGATCACAAGGTCAAGAGATCAAGACCATCCTGGTCAACATGGTGAAACCCCATCTCTACTAAAAATACAAAAAATTAGCTGGGCATGGTGGTGCATGCCTGGAATGCCAGTTGCTCAGAAGGCTCAGGCAGGAGAATTGCCTGAACCCAGGAGGTGGAGGTTGCAGTGAGCCAAGATCGCGCCATTGCACTCCAGCCTGGGTAACAAGAGCAAAACTCCATCTCAAGGAAAAAAAAAAAGAGGCTTAATTTAATCTTCCCTTCATCACTTACCAGCTAGAGTTTATTTAAATCTGAGCCTTAGATTTTTCTCATCTGTAAGATGGGCATAATAATAGCTGCTTGGTGGTGATGGTGTGAGAATGAAGTAAGATGGTGTGTATAAAGTATCTGGCCTGCTGTCTGACACATGGTACTTGCTCTGCAAACGTGAGTTCCCTCTCTTTTCCCAAGGGCAGTTAACTGTTGAGGTAATGATAGATCTCTGTATGTGGAAGGTACCAAACCAGCCCCAATTAAAACCTAAAACCTAGTGAATAATACACATGTAGATGACTAAGAGTGGATTATATATGAGGAAATATTTTATTATTATTGTACTTCAAGTTCTGGGGTGCATGTGCAGAATGTTCAGGTTTGTTACATAGGTATACACATGCCATAGTGGTTTGCTGCATCCATCACCCCGTCATCTACATTAGGTATTTCTCCTAATGCTATCCCTCCCCTAACCCCACCCCCTGCAAATCCTGCGGCCCCTCCCTTAGCCCCCCAACCCTGACAGGACCCAGTATGTGATGTTTCCCCTCCCTGTATCTGTGTGTTCTCATTGCTCAACACCCACTTATCAGTGAAAACATGTGGTGGTTGGTTTTTTGTTCTTGTGTCAGTTTGCTGAGAGTAATGATTTCCGGCTTTATCCATGTCCCTGCAAAGGACATGAACTCATCCTTTTTATGGCTGCATAGTATTCCATGGTGTATAAGTGCCACACATTCTTTATCCAATCTATCACTGATGGGCATTTGGATTGGTTCCAAGTCTTTGCTATTGTGAACAGTGCTACAATAAACATGCATGTGCATGCATCTTTGTAATAGGATGATTTATAATTTTGGGGGTATATGCCCAGTAATGGGATTGCTGGGTCAAATGGTATTTCTAGTTGTAGATCCTTGAGGAATTGCCACACTGTCTTCCACAATGGTTGAACTAATTTACACTCCTACCAACAGTGTAAAAGCATTCCTATTTCTCCACATCCTCTCCTGCATCTGTTGTCTCCAGATTTTTTAATGATCACCATTGTAACTGGTGTGAGATGGTATCTCAATGTGATTTTGATTTGCATTTCTCTAATGACCAGTGATGACGAGATTTTTTTTTGTATGTTTGTTGGCTGCGTAAATGTCTTCTTTTTAGAAGTGTCTGTTCATATCCTTTGCCCACTTTCGATGAAGTTGTTTTTTTCTTGTAAATTTGCTTAAGTGCTTTGTAGATTCTGGATATTAGCCCTTTGTCAGATGAGTGGATTGCAAAAATTTTTCCCATTCTGTTGTTTGCCAGTTTACTCTAATGATAGTTTCTATTGCTGTACAGAAGCTCTTAAGTTTAATTAGATCTGATTTGCCTAACTGGGCTTTTGTTGCCATTGCTTTTGGTGTTTTTATCATGAAGTCCTTGTCCATGCCTATGTCCTGAATGGTATTCCCTAGGTTTTCTTCTAAGATTTTTATGGTGTTAGTTATTATGCTTAAACCTTTAATCCATCTGGAGTTAATTACTGTATAAGGTGTAAGGAAGGGATCCAGTTTCAGCTTTCTGCTTATGGCTAGCCAGTTTTCACAACACCATTTATTAAATAGGGAATTCTTTCCCGATTGCTTGTTTTTGTCAGATCTGTCAAAGATCAGATGGCTGTAGAAGTGTGGCATTATTTCTGAGGCCTCTGTTCTGTTCCATTGGTCTATATCTCTATTTTGATACCAGTACCATGCTGTTTTGATTACTGTAGTCTTGTAGTATAGTTTGAAGTCAGTTAGCATGATGCCTCCAGCTTTGTTTTATTTGCTTAGGATTGTCTTGGCTATGCAGGCTCTTTCTTCATTCCATATGAAATTTAAGGTGGGTTTTTCCAATTTTGTGAAGAAAGACAATGGTAACTTGATGGTGATAGCATTGAATCTATAAATTACTTTTGACAGCATGGCCATTTTCATGATATTGATTCTTCCTAACCATGAGCATGGAAAGTTATTCCATCTATTTGTGTCCTCTCTTATTTCCTTGAGCAGTGGTTTGTAGTTTTCTTTGAAGATGTCCTTCATGTTCCTTGTTAGTTGTATTCCTAGGTATTTTTTTTTATCTTTGTAGCAATTGTGAATAGGAGTTTATTCATGATTTGGCTCTCTGTTTGTCTGTTACTAGTGTAAAGCAATGCTTGTAATTTTGGCACATTGATCCTGTATCCCAAGACTTTGCTGAAATTACCTATCAGCTTAAGGAGATTTGGGGCTGAGATGACAGAATTTTCTAAATATACAATCATGTCGTCTGCAGATAGAGACAATTTGACTTTCTCTTTTCCTATTTGAATATCCTTTATTTCTTTCTCTTGCCTAATTACCCTGGCCAGAATTTCCAATACTATATTGAATAGGAGTGGTAAGAGAGGACACCCTTGTCTTGTGCCAGTTTTCAAAGGGAATGCTTCCAGTTTTATTCCATTCAGTATCATATTGGCTGTAGGTTTGTCATAAATAGCTCTTACTATTTTCAAGTATGTTCCATCGATACCTAATTTATTGAGAGTTTTTAGCATAAAGGGCCATTGGATTTTGTTGAAGGCCTTCTCTGCATCTATTGAGATAATCATGTGGTTTTTGTCTTTGGTTCTGTTTATGTGATGGATTATGTTTATAGATTTGTGTATGTTGAACCAACCTTGCATTCCAGGGATGAAGCCAGCTTGATAGTTATGGATAAGCTTTTTGATGTGCTGGTGGATTCAGTTTGCCAGTATTTTATTGAGAATTTCATCATCGAGGTTAATCATGGATATTGGCCTGCAATTAAGCTTTTTAGTTGCATCTCTGCCAGGTTTTGGTATCAGGATGATGTTGATCTCATAAAATGAGTTAGGGAGGATTCCCTCTTTTTGTATTGTTTGAAATAGTTTCAGAAGGTATGGTACTAACTCCTCTTTTTACCTTTGGTAAAATTAGTCTGTAAACCTGTCAAGTCCTGTCCTTTTTTTTGGTTGGTGGGCTATTAATTGATACCTCAATTTCAGACCTTGTTATTGGTCTATTCAGGGATTCGACATCTTCCTGATTTAGTCTTAGGAGGGTGTAAGTGTTCAGGAATTTATCCAGTTTTTCTAAATTTACTAGTTTATTTGCATAGAGGTGTTTATTATATTCTCTGATGGTAGTTTGTATTTCTGTGGGATCAGTGGTGCAGGGATATCCCCTTTATCATTTTTTATTACATCTATTTGATTCTTCTCTCTTTTCTTATTAGTCTGGCTAGTGGTCTATCTATTTTGTTGATCTTTTCTAAAAAGCAGCTCCTGGATTCATTGATTTTTTTGAAAGGTTTTTGTGTCTCTATCTCCTTTAGTTCTGTTCTGATCTTAGTTATTTCTTGTCTTCTGCGAGCTTTTGAGTTTTTTTGATCTTGCTCCTCTAGCTCTTTTAATCATGACATTAGGGTGTCCATTTTGTATCTTTCCTCATTTCTGTTGTGGACATTTATTGCTATAAATTTACTTCTACACACTACTTTAAATCTGTCCCAGAGATTCTGGTATGTTGTGTCTTCATTCTCATTGGTTTCAAGGAACATCTTTATTTCTGCCTTCATTTCATTATTTCTCCAGTAGTCATTCAGGAGCAGGTTGTTTAGTTTCCATGTAGTTGTGCAGTTTTGAGTGAGTTTCTTAATCCTGAGTTCTAATTTGATTGCACTATGGTCTGAGAGACTGTTAAGATTTCCATTCTTTCTCATTTGCTGAGGAGTTTCTTGCTTCCAATTATGTGATCAGTTATAGAATAAGTGTGATGTGGTGCTGAGAAGTATGTATATTCTGTGGATTTGGGGTGGAGAGTTTTGTAGCTGTCTATTAGGTCTGCTTGGTCCAAATCTGAGTTCAAATCCTAGATATCCTTGTTAATTTTCTGTCTCATTGTTCTGTCTAATATTGACAGTGGGATGTTAAAGTCTCCCACTATGATTGTGTGGGAGTCTAAGTCTCTTTGTAGGTCATTAAGAACTTGCTTTATGTGTCTGGGTGCTCCTGTATTGGGTGTGCATATATTTAGGATCGTTAGCCTTGATCCCTTTACCATTGTGTAATACCCTTGTTTGTCTCTTTTCATCTTTGTTGGTTTAAAGCATGTTTTATCAGAGACTAAGATTGCAGTCCCTGCTTTCTAGTAATCTCCATTTGCTTGGTAAATTTTTCTCCATCCTTTTATTCTGAGCCTGTGTGTGTCTTTACATATGAGATGGGTCTCCTGAATACGACACACTGATGAGTCTTGACTATCCAATTTGCCAGTCTGTGTCTTTTAATTGAGGCATTTAGTTCATTTACATTAAAGGTAAATATTGTTATGTGTGAATTTATCCTGCCATTTTGATGCTAGCTGGTTGTTTTGCCCATTAGTTGATGCAGTTTCTTCATAGCGTTGATGGTTTTTACAATTTGGTATGTTTTTGCAGTGGCTGGTTCTGGTTGTTCTTTCCCACGTTTAATGCTTCCTTCAGGAGTTCTTTTAAATCAGGCCTGGTGATGACAAAATCTATCAACATTTTCTTGTCCATAAAGGATTTTATTTCTCCTTGGCTTATGAAGCTCAGTTTGACTGGATATGAAATTCTGGGTTGAAAGTTCCTTAGGAATATTGAATATTGGCCCCCACTCTCTCCTGGCTTGTAGGATTTCTGCCAAGAGATCTGCTGTGAGTCTGATGGGGTTCCTTTTGTGGGTAACCCAACCTTTCTCTCTGAATGCCCTTAGCATTTTTTCTTTTCATTTAAACCCTGGTGAATATGACAATGATGTGTGCTCTTCTTGAGGAGTATCTTTGTGGTATTCTCTGTATTTCCTGAATTTGGATGTTGGCCTGCCTTGCTGGGTTGGGAAGTTCTCCTGGATAATATCCTGAAGAGTGTTTTCCAACTTGCTTTCACTCTCTCCATCACTTTCCAGTGCACTGATGAAAGGTAGATTTGGTCTTTTCACATAATCCCACATTTTTTGGAGGCTTTGTTCATTTCTTTTCACTCTTTTTCTCTAATCTTACGTTCTCACTTCATTTCATTGAGTTGATCTTTAATCTCTGATATCCTTTCTTCTGCTTGATAGACTCAACTATTGAAACTTGTTTATGCTTTAGGAAGTTCTCATGCTGTTTTTTTCAGCTCTATCAAGTTGTTTATGCTCTTCTCTATGCTGGTTGTTCTAGTTAGCATTTCATCTAACCTCTTTTGAAGGTTCTTAGTTTCCTTGCATTGGGTTAGAACATACTCCTTTAGCTCAGGGAAGCTTGTTATTACTTACTATCTGAAGCCTACTTCTGTCAATTTGTCAGACTCATTCTCCATCCAGTTTTGTTTCCTTGCTGGTGAGGAGTTGTAATCCTTATGGAGGAAAAGAGGCATTTTGATTTCTGGAATTTTCAGCCTTTTTTCACTGATTTCTTCTCATCTTCATGGGTTTATCTAACTTTGGTCTTTAAAATTGGTGACTTTTTGATGGGGTCTCTGAGTGGATATCCTTTCTTTGATGTTGAAACTATTTCTGTTTGTTAGTTTCCTTCTAACAGGCCCCTCTGCTGCAGATCTGCTCATGCCTGCTCAAGGTCCCCTCCGGACCCTGCTTGCCTGGGAATCGCCCACTGGGGCTGGAGAACAGCAAAGATTTCTGCCTATTTTTCTGGTAGCCTTGTCCCAGAAGGGTACCTGCCAGATGCCAGCCAGAGCTCTCCTGTATGAGGTGTCTGTCAGCTCCTGCTGGGAGGTATCTCTCAGTCAGAATACATGAGGGTCAGGGGAGCTACTTGAGGAGGCAGTCTGTCCCTTATCAGAGCTCCAGTACTGTGCTTAGAGATTCGTTGCTCCCTGCAGAGCTGCTGGTCAGGGATGTTGAAGTCTGTTGAAGCTGAACCCATAACCACCCCTTTTCCTAGGTGCTCTGTCTCAGGAAGGTGGGGACTTTATTTATAAGTCCCAGTCGGGCTGCTGCCTTTTTTCAGAGATGCCCTGCCCAGGAAAGAGGGAGTCTAGTGACACAGTCTGCCAACAGAGGCCTTGCTGAGTTGCCGTGGGCTCTGCTGGGTGGCTGTGTAAACTTCCTCCGGATTTTATTTACACAGGCGAGGTTAAAACCGCCTACCTGAGCCTCAGCAGTGGTGGACGCCCCTCCCCTCACCAAGCTCGAAAGTCTCAGGGCGAGCTCAGACTGTGCTGGCTGCAAGAATTTCAAGCCAGTGGATCTTAGCTTGCTGGTCTTCATGGGGGTGGGATCTCCCAAGCCAGATCACCTTGCTCCCTGGCTTCGGCCCCCTTTTTCAGGGGATTGACTGGTTCTGTCTCGCTGGCATTCCAGGCACCACTGGGGTATGGAAAAAAAAAAAACAAACAACTGTTGCGACTGACTTGGTGTCTTCCCAAACGGCCGCCCAGTGTTGTGCTGAAAACCTGGGGCACTGCTGTTCTAGGCACCAAAAGGAATCTCCTGGTCTGCAGGTTGTGAAGACCGTGGCAAAAGCGCTGTAGCTGAGCCAGAGTGCCGGGAAAAGTCCCTAATGGCTTTCCTCAGCAAGGAGAAGGAGTTCTCCGGCCCCTTGTGCTTCTTGGGTGAGGCGACACTCCACCTTGCTTCAGTTTGCCCTCCTTGGGCTGCACCCACTGTCTACCCAGTCCCATTGAGAACCAGGAACCTCAGTTGGAAATGCAGAAATCACCCGCCTTCTGCATCGCTGTTGCTAGGAGTGGTGCACAAGAGCTGTTCCTATTTGGTCAAC
Source organism: Callimico goeldii (assembly GCA_963573925.1). NCBI lineage: Eukaryota > Metazoa > Chordata > Mammalia > Primates > Cebidae > Callimico > Callimico goeldii. The sequence goes on along the minus strand of CAUYOR010028956.1, from coordinate 3,678 downwards.
TTGCCAGAAATCCACCAGTATTTTCATTAATATCAAAGAAATACATGATAACTTATTGTGTGCCAGGCACAATTCTAAATCCATTAAATATGTTTAATTTTAAAAATCCTTAACCAACTCTATAAGTTAGAACATTTATTATTATTACTTTCATTTTGTGGACAAAGAAACTGAGTCAGAATGCAGTTAAGTAAGTTGCTCTTGGTTGCAAAGCTAGTAAGCAGTAGATCTGCGATTCAGACTCAGGCCTTGTGGTTGCAGAGTCTTACCATGATAAGCTCAGCTAGCAAAGTTGCACTTTGGGTTTCTGTTTGGCAGTCCATTTCCAGAGTTTTAATTTAAGTTTTGACATCTTCCTTGGTTATATCCAATAGCGTATATTAAAGTTACTTTGAATTTTTACCATTGCGTTTGTTTCATAAAAGATCATCTATCCATCTACCATTTCATTTATTCATTCAGCAATATTTATTAGGTCATTATAAAGGCAGGACAATTGCATAAAAAACTTGAAGTCAAAAGACCTGTCTTTTTCATTTCCTTGCTCTGTGACCTTGGGTAGGTCATTTAACTTGTCCAAGCCTCGGTCTCTATAGGTTAAATGGAGGAAGTAATACCTACTTCTCTGGGGGTATTCTGATGCTTAGGTGGGACAGTAATGAGAAGAAAGACAGTTTGGAAAATAAAATGCTCTGCAAACATTATTTGATCTATTTGTTTCACAAAGAGGAGCCAGCCAGAAGCCTCTGCTTACTCAAGCAACAACTTAGCTTTGGGAATAGGATGTGAATTAAATTGCCCTCTCCTTTTATGTTGATCTTTTATCGTTGAGTTTGAGCCTCAGCTGTGGCACCCACATGTGAAGAAAAAGAGAAGATCAGGGAACCCTCTTCTTTGTGTGCACGTGTCTTCATGGGAAACTGATAGGTTTGTCTGACAGCCGGGTGTTGCCTCCGCTTTAGTCCAGAATACAAATGGAAATGTTACACTACAAAATAATTGGCATTTCCTTACACAGAAAAGATGTTAAAGATAAACAAGGGACTGATGAGACTTGGTAGAAGGGGTGAAGTGTACTAAGAAGCTCATGCTGCCCTGCCACTGAAGACCAGCCTTCTGACCACCCAGAAGCATTTCAGACCGCAAGGAACTCTGATTTAAATTGCAGAGGGCTTTTTTTTCCTTCTTGTAAATTACCTTGTATGACAATGTCCGTTAAAAGAGTTGGTTCCTGGAGCAACTGTCAGCAATGGGATGAACTAATTATAAGTGAAAGTCAAATATCAATTCCTGGGCCCACTCCACAAGAAGCCTTATTCTTTGGATCTGATCATCTGCATTTTTAAAAGCTCCCAGGAGGATGCTAATTCACTATTAGATATGGGACTCATGGCTTGAAGATGGGAATGAAGTAAAACATATGGTAATTGGGTTGGTGAGTTTTGGGGACTAAACAGGTTTTTGGAATGCTTCTGTCCCAGGTCCTGTTCACCTCCATTTTCCATGACCCTCTGTCCATTTTCATGAAAACCAGTTTTTAGAATAGTGTATAGGACAATTGCAGCATGCCAGTTTTAAATCACTTTAATCGGTGTCACTGTTTGTCAACCGTTTCATGAGAACAAAGGTGAATGATTTTAGGAGGTTGTCTTATCCTTTCAACTCACGTTCCCCAGGTGCAGTTCTGTGACTGATGTTTGAGAACACTGTTTCCATGATAAAATCTCAGTGGTCAGTTCTCTGTTTGTCTGCTTTATTTTTGGTATGGGTGGCAAGTACTGCTGGGTTAGGCTGCGCCTGAACAAGGTCCCTGCCCAGTGCCAAGAAAGAAAGAGAATAGGCAACAGAACCTTTGAGGTGTTCTATCTTCAGGATCTTTGGAGGTCATGAAATGTAAGGAAAGTTGTTAGTGAGGGTTTGGAACACACTGTGTTTCCTAAGAGCTGATGAAAGCTGGGGAACATAGGCATACTTGTTACTTAGCAATGCAAGTAGGTTGGTTGACTGTGATGTGGTGATTAAACATAAAAGATGTGTTCATATACATGTTTTGGCAGGTTACTTTTTTTTTGAGACAGTGTCTTACTCTGTCATTCAGATTGGCATGCAGTGGCACGATCACGGCTCACCGCAGTCTTGACCTCTGAGGCTCAAGTGATGCTCCTACCTTAGCATCCTGAGTTGCTGGAACCACAGGCACATACCTGACACCTGGCTATTTTTTTCTGTTTTTTGTCAATATGGAGGGTTCACTTTGTTGCTATTTTGACAAATTACTTTGAACCAACAAACCTGTGCATTTGAATTCTGGTTTCTGACACTGTGTGACCAAGTACAAGTGGCTTAACCTCTCTGTCTTTAGTTTTCTCATCTGATAAAAGGATTTAACAATGCTCAAATTGCTTGGCTGTTTTGAAGTTATAATAAAACAAGGAAATGAATGTTTTGTACATGACAAAAGATAGTTTCCATCCGATCTGGAGCCAGCTTCCACTTTCTCAGTTTGTCCTGGAATGTAAAGTGGCAGCTACTGCAAGATGTGACAGTCTTGATGGGAGAATCTATTTAGTTGGGCTGATGCACCTCAGTGTTGCCCTTTAAAAGACAAAATGCTGGGATACATATTGGTGCATATAACTTCATAAAGTACTACATGACAATGCATAATGCAGCAGCTTGGGAGCTGTAGAAGGCAATAAAGGAGATCGTTGAAATGTGCTTTGCAAAATTGCAATGAAGCCCGGAGGCTGTATTAATGGTATCCCCCTGGTCCACCCCAGTATTTATTTAATACCAGTGGGTCAGCTGTAGGAAGATGATCTCATTACGTAGTTGGTAACATGACGTCATCATGGGTGGATTCCACTTGCCATATAAGATTCCGGAAGGCAGGGATTTTTAGTTAATACATTTTGAGCTAAGTAGTCACAGATCACTTTTTCCTGTATTATGTTGGTGGTTGAAGATACAACAAATAACTAGCATTTTGCTACATGGAGAAAAGCAATCTGAACAGGAGCTAAGAACTGCTGGGTTTCAAAGTCAACGTCTTTTCATCTGGAGAGGGTCATCACGATAGGAATAGGCACTCAAGTAAGAAGGAGCACCCAGATAGCAAGTTTTGTACTGAACACTGAGACCCAGGCCTAGCACTCTTTGATCAGAATAAAACCTTAGCAAAGAAGGCTGAAGTCTCATAGTCGCCAAAAACACTTTTCAAAGCTTTTTTTCTCATTTAAGACTTACAACAGCCCTGTGATGTCAGTGTTTGAATCCTCATTTGGCTGGGGAGGAAGGAAGACACAGAGCCATAAAGTGGCAGGGCTGGGAATAGATTCTTGGGCCCAGGGTTTTCCCAAAATGAAATGGTGTCTATCAAAAATAAGGTGAGGTCTTTTTTTTTTTGAGACGGAGTTTCGCTCTTGTTACCCAGGCTGGAGTGCAATGGCGCAATTCTCAGCTCACCGCAACCTCCGCCTCCTGGGTTCAGGCAATTCTCCCGCCTCAGCTTCCCAAGTAGCTGGGATTACAAGCACGCGCCACCATGCCCAGTTAATTTTTTGTATCTTTAGTAGAGACGGGGTTTCACTATTTTGACCAGAATGGTCTCGATCTCATGACCTCGTGATCCACCCGCCTCGGCCTCCCAAAGTGCTGGGATTACAGGCTTGAGCCACC
>CAUYOR010028954.1:0-23926 GCA_963573925.1 Callimico goeldii | reverse complement strand
CAAAATAGACAAATGGGACCTAATCAAACTCCACAGCTTCTGCACAGCAAAAGAAACAGTCACTAGAGTGAATCGGCAACCAACAGAATGGGAAAAAATTTTTGCAGTTTACCCATCTGACAAAGGGCTGATATCCAGAATCTACAAAGTACTAAAAAAGGTTTACAAGAAAAAAACAAACAAGCCCATTCAAAAGTGGGCAAAGGATATGAACAGACACTTTACAAAAGAAGACATACACGAGGCCAACAAACATATAAAAAAATGCTCATTATCACTGTCATTAGAGAAATGCAAATCAAAACTACATTGAGATACCATCTCACACCAGTTAGAATGGTGATCATTAAAAAATCCGGAGGCAACAGATGCTGGAGAGGATATGGAGAAATAGGCACACTTTTACACTGCTGGTAGGAGTGTAAATTAGTTCAACCATTGTGGAAGACAGTGTGGCGATTCCTCAAGGACCTAGAAATAGAAATTCCATTTGACCCAGTAATCCCATTACTGGGTATATATCCAAAGGACTATAAATTGGTCTACCATAAGGACACATGCACACGAATGTTCATTGCAGCACTGTTTACAATAGCAAAGACCTGGAACCAACCCAAATGCCCATTGATGATAGACTGGATTGGGAAAATGTGGCACATCTACACCATGGAATATTATGCAGCAATCAGAAATGATGAGTTCGTGTCGTTTGTAGGGACATGGATGAATCTGGAGAACATCATTCTCAGCAAACTGACACAAGAACAGAAAATGAAATACGGCATATTCTCACTCATAGGCGGTGATGAACAATGAGAACACATGGACACAGGGAGGGGAGTTCTAAACACTGGGGTCTATTGGGGGGAAAAGGGGAGGGCCAGCGGGGGGAGAACTGGGGAGGGATAGCCTGAGGAGAAATGCCAAATGTGGGTGAAGGGGAGGAAGGAAGCAAAACACACTGCTATGTGTGTACCTATGCAACTGTCTTGCATGTTCTGCACATGTACCACAAAGCCTAAAATGCAATAAAAAATTTAAAAAAAAAAAACTGAAGTGAGGAAGTAGATCCAAGATTGCCCTTTAGGAGGGGCTCACAATAAATTCCTTTTCTTTCTTTCTTTTTTTTTTTTTTAATAAATTCCTTTTGTTTATAACTTAAAAAAAAAACTAAAGTGAGTGTTCACATAATGATTAGAAACTTTCTCAGGGACAGCCTACCTTATAATAGCTATTACACATTGCAATAATTAAACTAAGTGCTATTAAAAGGATCATGTTTAATGTATCATCTAATTTGTTACTTAAAACTCATTATTGGTACAATTCTTCTGAGGAGTAAATCACTACTGCAGATTCACACAACTTGAAAGAGGTGAAGCCATGCTTCCAAACGAGGTCTATTTGACACAGAATCCAATGTCTCTTTTACCTCATAAGAAGGGAATACAAAATGCTATTATATTTGTTCTGTATCTACATACCTTTAATGAAATAGCAGTATGCTGAAAATATAGATCAAGAACTGCCTAAATTCACAATGCTAATATGACTCATTTCATAGAACCTAAAAGAAGGATTAAATTAAAAAGGCTTACTGAGTGGCAATGGAAGTAAAGGAAGCTGAAGGTGGTGTGCTTTTTCTAAGAATGCACCCAAGGCTTTTAAGTCTGTACATACCCAAGAAGAGGAAATTTGCAATCTAGTTGAAGGGAGTGAGCAAATATCTAGGATGTCAGGAGAGAGATGTTAGAATTACTCATTTTGGGATCCTGACAGGACGACTTGAAAAAAAGTATTTCTAGGATGCTGCTGAAAGCTTAAGATACTAGAGACAAAAAAAGGAGTGAAGAACAAGTTTAAAGAGTGAGAAACATAGAAAGGTGGAAAGGTTCACTGATATTTTGGGGGTGGTGCTCTGCTGTCAGAGAAGTGGGAGCTTGACCATGAATAGAAAGAGAAAAATGAAGGTTGCTAAAGTTAATAAGGTCTAAAAAGTGCATAAGGAGCTTATCAGAAGGGTCATTATTATTGGTGCCGAAGTCACTGAGGCTATCTGCCATTCAAATAAAGCTTTGTGATATTAAGTTTAATGACATCACAAAAAGCAGTACATTTGATAAAACAATCACATTTTGACAATATTGTAATAAGTTTCCTTAAGAAATCATCCAGGTGATTTACTCATGGTGGTTGCACTGGTATTCATAAATAACTTTTAAAATACTTTATAGGTAAAAAGGTCAACTTAGAGTCCAGTCGCCAGAGTTTCAGGTGGAAATCATGGAACCCGACGCTAGAGCCCCACATCTCACCCCCGAAGTCTATCCCTCATCCAAGCCAACCAGCCCCGGGCAACCTCAGCTCTCACGGAGCACGCCCCTCTCCTTATATGTTTACACTGCCCATTTCCGGTTCTGTCACACCCGAGGTTCACCATCTGCCATTCCTTGCGGCCACTTGCCACACCCTGCACTACTGCCTTCACCCATTTGCTCGCTGTCCACGCTGCCCGCTATGGTCACCGTCCCGCTGTTGCAGGTGTGCCACAACTACCACACTAACTGAGAGGTCGCCGACAACATACACATCAACCTGGAGCTCCAAGCCTCCTACGTGTACCTGTCCATGGCCTTCTACTTTGACCAGGGCGACGTTGCCCTGGAGCACTTTGACCGCTACTTTCTGAATTAGTCAGATGAGAAGATGGAGCACGCCCAGGAGCTGAGGAGGCTGCAGAACCAGCCAGTGGTCACATCTGCCTTCACAACATTAGGAAGCCACAGCCTCAAGGCTGGGAGAGCAGGCTCGGGGCCATGGAGTGCGCCTTTCACCTAGAGAAAAGCATCACCTACGGCCTCCTGGAGCTGCACCAGCTGGCCATGGAGAAGAGCGAGCCCTGCTGTGCAACTTCCTGGAGAGCCACTTCCTGAACCAGCAGGTCAAGACCATGGAAGAGCTGGGTGGCTATCTGAGCAACCTGCACAAGAGGTGGGCCCCGGAAGACGGCCTGGCAGAGTATCTGTTTGACAAGCTCACCCTGAGCCACAACGAGAAAGAGACCTGAGCCCAGATGGGCCCATAGTTATGAGGTGCCTTCCCCAGCTCAGGCCATCCAGCGTGGGGTGCATGTTGCCCTTTCAGAACGATCGCTTCAGTTTTTTCCTTTCCGTTTTACCACTGTTGGCAATAAAGTTACCTGGTTCTCAAAGCAATGAAGGTGTCCAGTTGATGCATGACTGCAAAACTCTCACCATTTACGAACTAGGGCAAATTCCCATGCAAGTTTACAAAGGGTGTCCAGCCTCTCTCTCCACCCAGGGCTGCTCTATCTGCATGCACCTCAGGGTCTCCAAGGATGGAGGTGGAAGATATTCTATGGGTCCCTGTAAAACACGTTAATCTTTTCTTTCTAAACTATGTGGATATATGGGTTGGGGCAGGTGGGGTGGGTGGTCTTATGCCCTTGTGTCTGTGGGTGAATATGCATGGTAATGTGTAAAATATGGTCTAGAATTCATGCTAGTGGTTTTCTCTGGGGAAAAAAGTGAAGGGAATGGGATTGGGCAGGGATTAAAATAATGAGGTCTTTACTTTTACATGAAAAGTTTTCTTTTTTAAATATACAAATGCTAACCTTTCTTGATTCTTGGTAGCAAGATGGGGTATTTGGAAGATGAAATGGTAGAGCAACTCTTTGGCAAGCTTACCCTGAGTAATAGTGATAATGGAAACTGAGACTTAAGCTGGCTTCCCCCCATTGCCAGGAGATGTGTTTCTGTGGTCACCAGGGCTGGAAATGCATATCGTCCTTACAAAACCTCTACTTAATTTTTTCTCTTTGATTGAATTATTTCTTTCATTAAAGTTACACGGTACCAAAGAAAAACAAATTACCTCAACGGAAAAGCTGAAAAATATAGGGTCAAAGTTGAGGGTCAACTTTATAGTATTGAATATAAAGTAGAAGTCTGGCTATTTTGAAGAATGTAGGGGTGTGGGGGATGGTTGAAGGTGGAGACCAGGCAGAAACATTGCAGTTGGTACAAAAGAGAGGCTAGTATGGCTTGAAATGTGATGGTGGCTGAGGAAATGAAGGGAGATAGACAAGTTCCAGATGGATTTTGGACAAGTCAACAAGAATTGCTCATGGATGGGAAATTAGGAATGTGAGATGAGGAAAATAACCTATGTTCTGTGATTTGACCTTGAGCACCCGGGTTAAAGGTGATATTTTAAAATCTGGGGCCAGGCACAGTGGCTTACACCTGTAATCTCAGCACTTCGGGTAGGCCAACGCGGGTGGATCATGAGATCAGGAAATCAAGACCATCCTGGCTAAAAAGGTGAAACCCTATCTCTACTAAAAATACAAAAAATTAGCTGGGCGTGTTGGCACAAACCTGTAGTCCCAGCTACTCAGAAGGCTGAGGCAGGAGAATCGCTTGAACCTCTGAGGTGGAGGTTGCAGTGAGCCAAGATCATGCCACTGCACTCCAGGCTGGGTAATGGAGAAAGACTCCATCTCAAAAAAACAATCTAGGGAGCTTGCAGGGGGGACACCTGGGGTGGAGGGTTGGGTTGGGGAAGGCATATAATGTAAAATCAGAGATTACTACTAGACATTTAAGTCAAAATGTCATGCAGGTACCTAGAAAAATGGATGCCAGTTTTGGAAACTGACATATTGGGAGATCATCCTACAAATGGTGTTGAAATTATGTGACTGCATAAACTCACCAGAAACAGTGTGGCAGAGCATAACATAGCCAGTGAAGCTAACATTTTGAGGTTGGTTGAGGTGTTTGCACACCCAGACAATTGCGGGTTCCAGTTTTACTAATACCTTGTTCCAGACTGTGGCTCCAGTGTCTCCTCCAACTTTATCTCAAAATCAGTCTATTCCTGATCTCAGTGAAGCCTTTAGTTCTTTTTTCAAGATGTAGAGAAGTGTTTGCCTTTTACCTCATCTTCATGGCTGTGTGTAGAAAAAAAAAAATCTTTTCATACTAAAAAGAGTTTCCAAAGAAGTGATAAACATGTATTTGTATGTATTTCTTTTTTCTTCTGTTCCCTTTTCAACACTGTGACTCTTTCAGTTCATTCTTTTCATAACCAAATGAATCTATAACCATATAAATCCTAGGGCTGTGCATGTCTGGGAAAAATACACATATTGTTTCTTTTGGGCCTTGTATGCATTACAAAGAAAAAGTAAAAAATGTACAGATTTGTATCATATATTCAAAGACACATGGGTAATTATTTTCAACACTTTCCTAGAAAATGAGGATTGTGGTTCTTTCCATTCAGTTTCTAGGAAATGTTACTGATCCTTTACTTTTCTGAGTCACATACTCTTGTTTCTTTTTTTTAAATTAATATTATTTTAAATTGAAAATTCATAATTGTACTACCTTTATTTAAAGTACAATGTGATATTTTGATATATGTATACAGTGTGGATAACAAAAATAAACTAGATAACATATCCACCACCTAATTTGTTTGATGTTTTTGGTGATACATTTGAAATTTGCTCTTAGTTGTTTTGAAATATATACTATATTATTATTGAATATAGTCACCCTGCTATGCAATATATCTCAAAATGTATAACTCCTGTCTAGCTGAAACATTGTACACGTTAAGCTGCAACTCCCCACTTCCTCACACTCCCCTGCTCCCAGCCTCTGGTAAGCATCATTCTATTCTATACTTCTATAAATTCAACATTTTTAAGATTCCACATAAAAGTGAGATCAGGCAGTATTTGATTTTCCATGTCTGGTTTATTCCACTAAGCATGATGTCTTCTAAATTCATTCATGTTTCCCCAAATGACAGATTTTTGTTCTTTTACTAATGCTGAATAATATTGTATTTGGTATATATATCACATTTTCTTTATCCATTAAGCTGACAATAGACACTTAGGTTGATTGTGGATCTTAGCTATTATGAATAATGCTGCAATAAACACGGGAGTGCAAATATCCTTTTCACATATTGATTTCAATTGCTTTGGTCACATTTCCAGAAGTGGGATTGTTGTTCTATTTTAAGTTTTGTGGTTTTTTTCTTTTTGAATCTCTATACTGTTTTTCATAATGGCTGTACTAATTTACATTCTTAGCGACAGTGCACAATTGCTCCCTAAACATCCTTGCCAAAACTTATCTTTCATCTTTTTGATAAAAGCCATTCTAATAGGTGTGAATTGATAGCTCACTTTGGTTTTAATTTGCATTTCCCTAATGATTCATGATGCTGAACATTTTTTAAATGAACCTGTTGGCCATTTGTATGTCTTCTTTTGAGAAGTGCCTGGTCGGGTGCTTTGTCCATTTTTTTATGGGTTATTGGTTTTCTATGATTCGGGTATTTGAGTCTCTTATATATTTTGGGTATAACCCTTTATCAAATGTATGGCATGCAAATACTTTTTGTTTCTCAATCTTTTGGCTATGTCTTCACTTTGTTAATTATTTCTTTTGTTGTACAGAAGCTTTTTAATTTCTTGCAATCCTTTTAGTTTCTTTTTGCTTTTGTTGCTTGAGCTTTCAGGGTCATGTCTAAAAAGTCCTTTGCCAGGCCAGAGTCATAGAACTTTTCTCCTATGTTTTCTTTAAGTGATTTTACAATTAATCCATTTGAGTTGAATTTTGTGCATGGTATGTGCATGATGTAAGAAAAGAGTCAAATTTCATTATTCTACAAATCGATAACCAGTTTTCTCAGTCCCATTTATTGAATAGACTGTACCTTTGTAAAAAAAATTAATGAACTGTAAATGCATGGATTTCTGGGCTATCTATCCTGTTGCATTGGCCAGTGAGTCTGTTTGTATGCCAGTATCATATTACCGTACTGTTTTGATTACAATTGCTTTATATTTTGAAGTCAAGTATTGCAATATTTCTAGCTTCATTCTCTTTCTTTTTGCTCAATTGTTTTTGCTACCTGATGTCTTTCGTGTTTTCATAACAAATTTAGGATTTTTTTTCTGAGAAAGATATTCTTGTTCTTATGATAGAGATTGCAATAGGCGTTTGTTGTTGTTGTTGTTGTTGTTGTTTGAGACAGAGCCTCACTTTGTCACCCAGGCTGGAATGCAGTGGCATGATCATGGCTCACTGCAACCTTGACTTCTTGGGCTCAGATGATTCTTCTAACACAACCTCCCAAGTAGCTGGGACTACACTTGGACACCACCATGCCCTGTTAGTGTTTCATATTTTTTGTACAGACGGGTTTTGCCATGTTTCCCAGGCTGGTCTCGAACTCTTGGACTCAAGCAATCTATCTACCTTGGCCTCCCAAAGCACTGAGATTAGAGGTATGAACCACTACTCCTAGCCAACATGGATATGTTAACAATATTCTTCTAATCTATGAACATGGGATATCATTTTATTTCTTTCTATTTTCTTCAATTTATTTCATCAACGTTCTGTAGTTTTCAGTATTCAAGTCTTTCACCTCCTTAGTAAAATTTATACCTGAATATTTGTTGTCGTTGTTGCTGTTGTAAATGGTACTGTTTTCTTAATTTCCCTTTTAGACAGTGCATTATCTGTGTATAGAAATGCTATGACTTTTGTATGTTGATTTTGTATTTTATAACATTACTGAATTTATCAGTTCTAACAGTTCTTTTTTGTAATGATTCTTTAGGATTTTCTATATATAGATTATGTGTCAGAAGAAAAAATTTTACTTCTTCCTTTCCTATTTGGATGTCTTTTATTCCTTTCCCTTGTCTAAGTTCTCTGGCTAGTATTTCCAGAACTATGTTGAAAAAATAAAGTGGTGAGAGGGGATATCCTTGTCTATGATATTAGAGGAAAAGTTTTCAAATTTTCGCCATAAAGTATGATGTTAGCTAAGAGTTTGTCATATATGACTTTTATTGTGCTGAGGTGCATTACCTCTATATCTATTCTGTTGAGTTTTATCATGAAAGTGTGTTGAATATTGTCAATTGCTTTTGTGCATTTACTGAGATGATCACACGGTTTTTACCTTCATTTTGTTAACATAGTAAATCACATTTATTGATTTCCATATATCAAAACATTCTTGCATCCCAGGGATGAATCCTACTTGATCATAGTGAATAATTATTTTAATGTGCTGTTGATTTTGGTGTACTAGTATTTTGTTAAGGATTTTTGTATCTATGTCCATCAGGGATGTTGGCCTGTAATTTTCTTTTTTTTTTTTCATGGTATCATTGTCTTACTTTGATATCAGAGTAATGCTAACTTTAGCTGTGATGCCATCCAGTCCTGGGCTTTTGTTTGATGGGAGACTTTTTAATACTGATTCAATCTCTTTACTTGTTATTGGTCACTCCAGGTTTTCTATTTCTTCATGATTCAATCTTGGTAGGTTGTATGTGTCTGGGAATTTATCCATTACTTCTAGATTATCAGTTTTTTTGCATGTAATTGCAGCCATAAAAACAATGAGCTCGTGTCCTTTGTAGGGGACATGGATGAACCTGGAGACCATCATTCTCAGCAAACTGACACAAGAACAGAAAATGAAATACTGTATGTTCTCACTCATAGGTGGGTGTTGAACAATGAGAACACATGGACACAGGGAGAGGAGCACTACACACTGGGGTCTGTTGGGGGAATAGGGAGGGACAGCGTGGGGTGGGGAGTTGGGGAGAGATAGCACGGGGAGAAATGCCAGATACAGGTGAAAGGGAGGAAGGCAGCAAATCACACTGCCACGTGTGTACCTATGCAACTGTGTTGCATGTTCTTCACATGTACCCCAAAACCTAAAATGCAATAAAAAAAAGAGTAGTGTCTTATGATCCTTTTTATTTCTGTGGTATCAGTTGTATTTTCTACACTATCATTTCTAATATTTTTTTAGTCTTCCCTCTTTTTTTCTAGTTAGTCTAGCTATAGGTTTATTAATTCTGTTTATCCTTAAAAAAAAAAATCCAACTCTTATTTTTGTTTTTTTTTTTTCTTTTTCTGTGTGTTTATTTATGCTCTGATATTTGTTGCTTCCTTCTTTCTGCTAAGTTTGGGCTTAGTTTTTATTTTTCTAGTTTTTTGAGGTGTAATGTTAGATTGTTTATTTGAGATTGTTTTTTCTTTTTTGATGTAGACATTTATTGCCATAAATTTCCATCTTAGGATTTTGCTGCTTCCCATAAGTTTTGCAATGTTGTGTGTCAATTGTCATTACTCCCTAGGTATTTTTTCATTTTCTTTATTATTTTATTTGTGACCCATTGTTTGTTTAGATGCATATTGTTTAGTTTTCACATACTTGTGAATTCTCCAAGATTTCTCCTGTTATTCATTTCTCATTTCATGCCATTATTATTGGAAATGATACTTGATATGATTTCAGTCCTTTTAGATTTGTTGAGACTTGCTTTTTGGCCTAACATATGATATATTCTGAAGAATGTATCATGTGCACTTGAGAACAAGGTGTATTCTGTTGCTGTTGGATGGAATGTTTTCTTGTGTATTTTTGTTTGTTTTTGTGGCTTTTTTTCCCTTTTCTATAGACCCAGTAACTTGAAAATGTTTTCTTTAAGTCTGTCACATCCATTTAGTCTAAAGTATAGTTCAAGTCCTTCCAGTTCAAGTTCAAGTAACTTGAGCACTTATTCAAGTACACAAATGTTTCCTTATTGGTTTTCTGTCTATATGATCTTTCCATTGATAAAAATGTGGCTATAATTTTGTATCCTTTAAGAAAATCTCTCACCACCCATTCCTTTCTCCTACCCTTCTTAGCCTCTAGTATCCTCTGTTTTACTTTTCACTTCTATGAGATCAATCTTTATAGCTACTGTATATGAGTGAGAGCACATGGTGTTTAATTTTCTGTTCCTGATTTATTTCATTTAATATAATATCATCCAGTTCCATCCATGTTATCATAAATGATAGGATTTTATTCTTTTTATGGCTGAGTAGTATTCCACTGTGTATATATGCCCTGTTTTCTTTATTCATTCATCTGTTGTTGGACACCTAGTTTGATGCTATATCTTGGCTATTGTGAATAGTACTCCAATACACATGAAGGTGCAGATGTCTCTTCGATATAGTGATTTCCTTTCCTTTGAATTAATTCTCAGTAGTGGGATTGCTGGATCATATGGTAGTTCTATTTGTAGTTTTTTGAGGAACCTCCATATTATTCTCTATTGTAGCTGTAATAGTTTACATTCCCACCAAAAGTGTATAAGAGTTTCCTTTCCTCTGCACCATTACCAGCATTTATTTTTTTGTCTTTTCTAATAATAGCCATTCTAACTAGGATGATATAATACCTCATTTCAGTTTTGACTTGCCTTTCTCCAGTTGTTAGTGAGGTTGAGTTTTTTTTTCATATATTTGTTAGTCATGTGTGTATCTTCTTTTGAGAAATGGGTTCAACTTTTCCTATTTTTCTAATCCGATTGTTAGGTTTTTTGTTTTTGTTTGTTTTGCTTTTGAGATGTTGTAGTTCCTTTTATATTCTGGATACTAATCCCTGTCAGATGAATAGTTTACAAATACTTTCTCCTGTTTATAGTTTGTCTTTCACCCCTTTTTTTTTTTTTTTTTGAGATGGAGTCTTTGTCTGTCTCCCTGGTTGGAGTGCAATGACACAATCTCAGCTCACTGCAACCTCTGCCTCCCAGGTTCAAGCGATCCTCCTGCCTCAGACTCCCGAGTAGCAGGGATTACAGGTGCCTGCCACCATGCCCAGCTAATTTTTTTTTTTTTTAGTAGAGATGGGATTTTGTCATTTTGGCCAGGCTGGTCTCAAACTCCTGGCCTCAGGTGATCCGCTCACTGCTGCCTTCCAAAGTGCTGGGATTACAGGTGTGAGCCACCATGGCTGGACATTTTCACTCTTTTAATTAATTTTTGTTTGTTTTGTTTTGTTTTTCCCATAGAGAAGCTTTTTAGTTTGATATAATCCATTTGTTTATTTTTACTTTTGTTATCTGTGCTTTTGAGATCTTATGCATAAAACTTTTTCCTATATGTGTTCTGAAGTATTTCCTGTATCTTTCCTTCTAGTAGCTTTATTATTTTTGGTCACACATTAGGTCTTTCATCCATTTTGAGTTTATATTTGTATAGTATGAGAGGTAGGAGTCAAGTTTTCTTCTTCTGCATATGGATATCCTGTTGTCCTAGCATCATTGATTGAAGAGACTGTCCTTTCCTCAATGTGTTTTCTTGGTATGTTTGTCAAATACCAGTTGGCTGTAGAAATGTGAATTAATTGCTGAGTTCTTTGTTCTTTGCAATTAGTCTATGTGTTCATTTTTTTAATTCTAGTACTATGTTGTTTCGGTCACTATGGCTTTGTATTACATTTTGAAGTCTGGTAGTGTGATGCCTCCAGCTTCATTTTTCTTATGATTGCTTTAGCTATTCAGGGTCTTTTGTGTTTCCATATGAATTTTAGGATTCATGTGAATATTGTTGATATTTTGATAGGGATTGAATTAACTCTGTAGATTCCTTTGGATAATATTTTTTTTAACAACATTAATTCTTTGACCCATGACTCATGGGGTGTCTTTCCATTTGCGTGTATCTTCTTCAGTTTCTTTCATCAGTGTTTTATAGTTTTCCTTGTAGAGGTAAGTCTTTCACCAGTTTGGTTAAATTTGTTCCTAGGTATTTTATTATTTTGTAGCTACTGTAAATGATATTGCCTTCTTAATTTATTCTCCACCTATTTCATTGTTCATGTATAGAAATGCTATATGATATTTGTATATTAATTTTGTATCCTTCACATTTACTGAGTTTATCCATTCTAAGAGTTTTTTGATAGAGTCTTCGGGTTCTTTTATATGTAAAATCATGTAATCTACAAACAGACAATGTGACTGACTTCTTTTGAGTTTGGATGCTCTTTATATTTTTCTTTGCCTAATTGCTCTGGCAATTAGAATTCCAGTACTATGTTGAATAGGAGTGATGAAATTGGGCATCCTTGTCTTGTTCCAGTTCTCAGAGAAAAGCTTTCTATTTTCACCATTTGGCAAAATGCTAGCCGTAGGTTTGTCCTATATGGCCTTTATTATGTTGAGGTAGTTTACATCTATACATAATTTATTAAGAAATTTTATCATGAAGTGGTTTTGAATTTCAACAAATTCTTTTTCTGCATCTATTGTGATGATCATATTGTTTTTGTTCTTCATTGTATTGATGTTGATATGATATTGATTTGCATATTTTGAACTCTCCTTGCATTCTTGAGATGAATCCCACTTGATCATGCTGTATTATCTTTTTGATTTGTTGTTGGACTCCATTTGCTAGTATTTTATTGAGGATTTTTGTGTCTATGTTTATCAGGGATAGTTTTCTTTTTTGTTGTTGTTTCCTTGTCTGGTTTTGTTATTAGGGTAATGCTGGCTTTCAATTTTATGGAACAGGTTTTATAGGAAAACAGTTGTTTATTATGAACACATCTTGGTGTTTCAGTTCAATGGGGTGTGTTGGTCTTGGTTTTAGGTAGACACAGTAATACAGTCTTTGTGTAGTTTCTCAGCTGTAATTGATCCTAGTGGCATTTGCGAGTTTCTTAGTGGCCTAGCCTGAAACAGTTTGTGGCAACAATTATGCAGCTTTGCCAGGGGTAGGCTTATTGGGTTGTCTCTCAGGTCAGAAACACAAACCAGGTTATAAACACAAATGTGCATGTGGTTGGTAGAACAAGTCTAGAGATCTAAGATAACATGAGGGATGAGTTTAAATCATAGTATCAAGTGATGCTCTTTGAGTGACAAAGCTGTAAAAAATGCATATATGATTGTTATGAAATCTGGTTGGAAGTCACTTTGGTTAGTGACGCAGGTGTGATTGAAGCCGACACATGGAGGGGCTGCTAGGTGATTGGTAAGGTTCTGTTGTTGCTGTTGTCTTCTCCTGTGTAGTGCTAAAAAGGATGGCACCTCATAAAAATTATATAAAAAGGATGGCCAGTGGAATAGGGTTTTGCTTTACAATAGAATAAATTTCAAAAAAGGAGAAGCTTTTGTTTTTCAGACCAGCCTTTGGCTTGAATGTTCTCACATTCTGGGAAAAAAAAAATCTTGGTTCTGAAGTCGAGGCAGACCAAAGTGGTGGAATAGAAGCCATTTGTCTCTCTTGATGGAACAGCAAATTTTAACAACAATCTGCACATGGAAAAGTATAGTCACAGGAATAAAAAATCAGGTAAGCAATCACGTTATGTGGTTGTAACTCCATATTGCTAAAAGAGGCATTGAAGTGGGTAGGAGAGACAGTCTTAAATCACCAACGCCACTCCCTCCCCATCGTCCTATAGCAATCATGTGACACAGAGGGTCTGTGCACATAGGGCAGAGAGAGTACAGCAACTGGGGAACTTTACATTGAACTCAGTGATTCCCTGTCACAATGGAGAACAAAGTTGGGGCTTGGCCCAACAAGTGCCCACACATGGAGGGATCATTTGGACCAGTCCTAGCCAGAGGGAAATCACCCATCCCAGCAATTGGAATAAAAATTTCTTGGCAAGCCTTGCCAGTGCAAGCCACAGTGCTTTGGGGTCCTAGGTAAACTTGAAAGGTAGTCTAGGATACAAGGACTGTATTTCCTAGGCAACTCCTAGTGCTGAGCTGGCCTCAAGGCCAGTGGAATAGGATGACATATGACCTAGCAAGATACAAGCTGGGGTGTCTAAGGGAGTGCTTCTACCACCACTCCACCAACCCCAGGCAGTACAGCTTGCAGCAATGAAAGTGAATTCTTCCTGCTGCTTATGGAGAAGAGAGAGAAGAGTAAAGAAGACTTTGTCTTGTATCTTGGATAACAGCTCAGCCACAGTAGGATAGGCCAATGGGCAGAGTTGTGAGGCCCTATTCCAGGCCCCAGGTCACCAACAACATTTCTAGACACATCCTGGACTGAAAGGGAAACTGCTTCCTTGAAGCGAAGAACCCAGTCTTGTGAAGATGTATTACTTGGGCACTGAATAACCAGCAGCAATGCCCTGCTAGTATTCCATGGGCCTTGGAAAGTGCTGACTTCCAGTGAGATCCAGCACATTACCAGCTGTGGTGGCTATGCTGAAAGACTCCTTTTGTTCAGAAAAGCAGGGGGGAAGTAAAGGGGAACTTGTCTTGTGCCTTAGGTATTAGCTCAGCCACAGTGGGAAGACCAACAAGCAGGCTACTAGGGTCCCTGAGTCCAGGTCTAGGCTCTTGGACAGCATTTCTGGACCTGTCTTGGGCAAGAGGGGAGCCCACTGCCCTCAAATGTGAGTCCTAGGCCTAGCAATATTCACCATAAGCTGACTGAAGAGCCTTTGAGATATAAGTGAACATCAGCAATGGCTTAGCAGAATCTCCCATGGGCTGGTGGTGGTAGCAGATGGTTAATGAGTATACAAACTAGTTGGAAAAAATGAATAAGAGCTAGCATTTGATACCACAGTAGGGTGACTATAGTCACTAATAATGTCATTACACATTTTAAAATAACTCAGAGAGTGGAACTAAAACAAACAAAACAGTTTGTAACACAAAGGATAAATGCTGAAGGAATGGATACCTCATTTTCCATGATGTGATTATTATGTATTGTATGCCTATATCAAACATATCTTATGTACCCCATGATATATACATCCACTTTGTACCCATAATAATTAAAAATTTTTTTAAAAACGAACTCAGTTTCTATAGGGATAATTTAGTATACTTTTCTTACAGACAGTCTCCCTCCCTGGGAAATCTCTTTGGATATTGCATGGCATGGAAGACACTGGTCTCAGATTGTTTTCCAAGCATGAAGCCTCTTTCCTAACTAGGAGCTGTGGTAAGGGAACTTTCAAGTCCAGTATTCTTGCTCTTTCATGCCTTGGGTAGAGCCTCCATCCAATGGGGTAGGGTCTGGCATAAGGAAGGAAATGATGACCTTTCATCCACAGTCACCAGGGACTTACCTCTTCGACTTGAAGTGGAAGAACATAAATACTGGTGGCATCCCTCTCCCATTGAAATGTGGTAAGCATTAATTGGGAGTTGAGGGAAGATGGAGCTTTGTCTCTTAGGTCACACTTACCCAGAGTGGAGCTTCTGTCAAGTTGAGCTCTTTGGGGAGATAGGAAGTAGGTTATGATTCAAATGCCACAAATTCTCACTGTTCTTTCTAAGCTTTAATAATTTTATATATAAATGTTTCTTCATTTGCTATATTCTTAGAAATATTTCTAGAAACTTTATTTTTTTATATAGTTTTCACCAGCTTTTCCTGTTTCACTGGGCAGTAGGGGTCTGGAGCTCCTCACACTGTCATACTGGAAATGGACTCATAGTTCTGGCAGATTCTGAAGGTGGTGACCATGTGTCCCTTTCAAGGTGGGTTATACACAAGAGTAGTATTTCATGGATAAGGAAAAGTGGTGATAAAACAAGACTGCCAAGATCCAGAGGTAGCAAGATGGAGGCTCTGGGTGATAGCATGGCAGAGTACTTCTTTGGCAAGTTCACCCTGAGTTACAGTGATAATGGGACAGAGCCTTAGGCTGCCTTCCCCCACAGATATGAAGTGATTTTCTGCCATTTCTTCCAATAAAATAACATGGCAAAAAAAACTTCAGTAGAAGGACTGAAAATATAAGATGAAGATTGAAGGTCAAATTTGTGATATTGAATATAAAGTGGTATATGTACTCCTGATTGTTAAGCCAGTGACTCTGGCTGTTTTGCCTAATATAAAGGGGTGGGGGAGAGTTGAAAGTAGAGACCAGGTAGAGCCATTGCCCAAGTAAGAGACTAGTGTGGCTTGAAGTGTGATGGTGACTGATTAAATAGAGGTAAACAGTTTCAGATGGATTTTGGACAAACTGACAAGCGATGCTCATGGACAGGAGGTGAGGAATGGAAATATATGTACAGGAGATATTTTATAGATGGTATTGAAGTTATGTCATTGGATGAGCTCACCAGAAAGAGAATGTAAGGAAGAGTATGACAAATCCAGCCCCAAGTGCAGGGCAGCTAACATTTAGGGGATGGTTGAGGTGTTTGAACACCCATAGAGTTGCTAATCCCACCTTGACCATCACCTTATTTCAGGTTATGATCCCTAAAGTTTGCCCCAATTTTAATCTCAAAATCAGCCTGTCCTGACAAGCTCAGTATGGCCTCTGCTTTCTCCTTTTGAGATACAGAGAAAAGTTAGCTTTTTACTTTTTCTTCATGGCTATAGGTAGAAAGAAATAATTTCCTAGTGAAGATTCCACACAGAAATAATACACTTGTTTCTCTGTTTTCTTTTTCCTGTTACTCTTTAAAAACTCTTCTCCTCTCTCAGTCCACTTGCTATTTGACCAAAGGAAATCTTCATCCATATAATCCTTAAGGTTGTTGATGTCTATAGAAAAATACTCAAAACATCTTGTTTCTTCTGTGCTACGAAAGAGAATCTTGTTTATTTTGTGGTTTACAAAGATAAAAGTCAGAAATTTGCAAACTATATGCTTTAGTCAAAGACACATGGGTAGCTTGTATCTTGTTAAAGCTAGTAGATAGCATTGAAAGTTTATTAAAATATAGACAAGTTTAGCCATGCTGCAATTATCTTCCACATTTCCCCATGACTACACTTTAACACTTTTCTTAAAATTTAGGATTCTGGCCTTTGAGTTCAGTTTCCAGAAAATGCTACTGCCTCTTTATGCATCTTAGTCAAACTTGGTCTTCTCACTGAATCTTTTTCTCTGCCTGCTGTAAGGACTTCTGCACTAACTTTGTCTCAGCTATTATTGAACCATATATGTCCATTGACTGTTCCCCTGTAAATATGAGAAAAAACAGAGCAAGTATCTATTTTTGAGTGTTTCAAACTTTAAATTGACTGAGGAGTCTTTTTAATTCCTGTTTTGGAGAGAAAATTTGGTGTAATGGTTTCTTAACCTCGAATTGCTTTGGTTTAAATCCCAGCTTAGCCACTCATCTTGGGTAAACTTGGGGAAGTTACTTAACTGTGCTGTGCCTCACTTTCCCCCTATGTAATATGAGGATGATAAAAGCATTATCCCCATTGGGTTGTTGAAATTAAATATGCTAATATATGTAAATCACTTAGAGTAGTACCAGCACAGTGTATGTTCATTATGGGTTAGCCATAATTTATCACCATCACCATTATTGTGTTCTACTCTTAAGTTTCCTTATTTGGTTTATGCTTTGGGGAAAATACTTCACTTCTATGCTTTGCCACTGGGAGTCTCTCTTGCATTTCTACTAACCATGTCGCCTTGCATACTGAGAAGGAAAAATCCTTAGAAGCTGGTTTGGTTGTCAGGTGCCACCAGGACTCAGGGGAGTACATAGCTGCTTTTACTGTCCTACACTCACGTCCAGGACTGGAGATAGGTTTTGCTGTGATAACTTTTTTATTGTATTCCCGCCCCCATTCTATTTCAACCAGCTTTCCCTCTAATTTGCCCCTGGAATACTGTGCTTGTTCTTCCCCATTAATCCCAGGTTGCCTGAGCCTCCTGTTTCCATCCAGAACTGCCTCCCACTCCTCAGAGATAGATAACAGCAAAAGGATGAAGTGCTAACCTTGATCCCCACCTTCATCTGGATGTTTGGACCTGAAAAGGAGAGGAATGTCTGGGTGGGGCTTGCAGGAAGAATGAACAAAAGGGAACACATTAGGGCTACTGATAACATAACTAAAATCAGTACATCATCATGAGTTTTGGCATACAGGTTCTCAAACTTTGCTGCATATCAGAATCACCTGCAGAGCTTTTGAAAAATCTCAATGCCCAGGCCACATCCCCAATGAAATAAATAAGTCTTTAGGTCAGGATCTGGGCATCCCAGGCATCCAGAGCATCTTGCTGCTCAAAATGTGGTCTGTGTACCAGCAACATTAATCTCAACTGAGAGCCTATTAGCAACTTAAATTCTCAAACCATAACTCAGACCTACATATAAGAATCTACATTTTAACAGGACTCCACGTGACCAATATACACTCTTAAGAAGCACTCTTTAGCACTTTGGTTTTTAACCATGGCTGTACTTTACATCACCTGATGTTATGTATTGAATGTCTGTGTCCTCCAAAAATGTGTCTGGAAGCTCTAACTCCCAATATGATGAGTATTTCTTGGCCTATCAGTACGGCAAAAAATAAGAATGCATGTTTGAAGAGAACACCAAAGGAGTGGCTGTACTACTGTAATCGCCCAACTGGTTCTTCTTGCCCACTGCAGATAGAGCCAATTTACTGAGACAGCAGTATTGCGGGAAAGGAATAGTTTTATTAATGCAGGGTCAGCCACACAGAAGTCAGGGATATATTACTCAAGTAAGTCTCCCCCAAAATTTGGAGACTAGGGTTTTTAAATAATAATTTGGTAGGTGAGGGCTAGAGAAGGGGGCATCCTGATTAATTGGGTCGAGGATTAAATCTTAGGGGGTTGAGGCTGTTCTCTTGTGCTGAGTCAGTTCCTGGGTCGGATCACAAGACCAGATGATCCAGCTTACCAGTCTAGGTGGAAACAGCTGGTCTAACAGAATGCAGGGTCTTGAACACCAATCTTAGGTTTACAACAGTGATGCTATCTATTTATAGAAGCAGCTGGTGAGGTTATGTACCTTGTGACCTCTGGCTACCTGACTCCTGAGCCACGATTTCTAATCTTGTGGCTAATTCATTAGTTCTACAAAGGCAGTTTCAGTCCTCAAACAAATAAGGGTTGTTTGGGAGGTTGAAAAGCATGGATTTTGCATGCATGAAGGACATGAATTTGGGCACCCCAGGGGCAGAATGCTCTGAACTGAATATTCATGGACCCTCCAAATCATATGTTGAAGCACTGTCTTCCAAGGTGATAGTATTTGAAGATTTGGCTTTAGGGAGAAAAACCTGGAATCATACAGATATACCTTCCCCCAAAACTGGGAGTGAGCCAAGAGATCAAGAAATGAGTTGGAGAAGTCCAGCTTGACGAGTAGATCTAGAGTATATTAGGATTTACATACTAGGCACTCCTGGTTAACAGCAGGAGAGCTTTAGAAATCTGCACCACGTATTATTTTTAAACCACTTTTAAGCTAATTTTCTGGCTCTTTACTTACTGTGTTTAAATGATCAGACTTTTTCTTGATAGGTTCTCAGATACTGTCTGGGATGTTTGGGCTCATGACCTGGGCTCATGGCCTGGCCTTCAGGGTTTGGGTGGCAGAAATAAATCCTTTAATAATCTGATTGAGACCCATCACACTACAGGGGCCTTTAATATATAAATATGTTTACATGAGGTGAGGTCATGAGAAAGGAGTCTTTGTCTGATGATCCTTACAAGAAAAGACACCAGAAAGCATGCTCTTTCTTTTCTTTTCTTTTTTTGAGACAGAGTTTCGCTCTTGTTACCCAGGCTGGAGTGCAATGGCATAATCTCGGCTCACCGCAACCTCCACCTCCTGGGTTCAGGCAATTCTCCTGCCTCAGCCTCCTGAGTAGCTGGGATTACAGGCACACGCCACCATGCCCAGCTAATTTTTTGTATTTTTAGTAGAGACGGGGTTTTACCATGTTGACTAGGATGGTCCCGATCTCTTGACCTCATGATCCACCCTCCTCGGCCTCCCAAAGTGCTGGGATTACAGGCGTGAGCCACCGTGCCCGGCCAGCATGCTCTTTCTTTCTCTCTCCCTGTCTGCCATGCCAGTTGAGCACATGGTAAGAAGGTAGTCATTCGCAAATCAGACAGCTGTCACCAGAAACCATGCGATCACCCTGATCTTATACTTCCAGTCTCTAGAGCTGTGAGAAATAAATTTCTGTTAAGCCATATACTCCATGGTATTTTGTTATGGCAGCCTAAGCTGACAGTTGGGGAGCTGGAAAATAATACTGATGTCTGTTTAAACTCACTAAGTCATACCCTCATGCAACTATTGGATCAAACATAACAAAAATTTAGTGAACTTCAACATTATTGAATTCAAAAATATTTAAAGTGAATTGGAATCCTCTCATTTCCATTGACACATAGACACATTGACACATAGACACAGACACAATTTTGTCCATTTTGTTTTATCACAAACTGGTCTGTCTTATACCATAGATTGTCAAACTATAGCCTATATGCCAAATCTATCCAACCATGTCTTTATAATAAAGTTTTATTGAAACAGAGCCATGCGCATTTATTTATATATTGCCCATTGCTGGGTATTAACTGCAAAGTCAGAGTTAGTAGATGAGACAGAGACTACATGACATGTAAAGACTAAAATATTTATTATCTGTAGGAACAGACCCTAAATCTACCTAAAAATATTCACTGCATATTTTTAACATTTCAACTGTCTTTCTCGGTCCAAAATGCTTATTGCAGCTTTCTCATACATTTTTCTACCACCACCACTCTTCGGCAGAAAGCAATTGACTGAATTATCTAATCTAATATGCTCATGATTTAATCAGTTGTCTCAGAAAAGATATGACAGACACTACCGATTACTGATACAAAAGCCATTCTACACTTTCTTTCTTAAAAAGAGAACACTGAATTTTTAAGTCACGGTGTTGCCAGTGTCTTGGGATAAATAATAATTAGTCAAAATGAATTATGAAAATTTTTTTTCTCTTTCAAGATATGTTTTCCTGGTATTTCCTGCTGCTAGAGTTTGCCAGATTAATGAGTTCTGACCAAATACATAAATGGAAATAACATGGATTTCTAATAAAATTTTACTTACCTGATAAAATGAGAGCACTTTGTGAAAATAATAGTTTTATTCCATCCTTGTTATCCTGATTGAATTTTGGTATGGAGATGTAATCTAAGTACAGAAGCAGCTTCTTTGTATCCATGAGGACAAGGCCAAGAGAGTTGCTGAACCCAATGTAGAGCCCTGTCATAATTGAATCAGAAGTATAAACTCTGGCATTTAATATGCCCCAGGGTTCCTGATAAATAAAAGCATTTTAACCTTATTGCTTAAGATAGTTTTTAGGTATTCTATTTGTTATGATTCATCTGCTATAAGAAGGCTATAAGGAGAGGCATGTTTTTCTGCTCAAAGGGTACACATTGAAAAAGTTCTGAAGAACAAATGTACAGCAGGGTGACTATAGTTAATAATAATGTATTATATCCTAGAAAGTTAAGAGAGTATATATTAAGTGTTCTCACCACAAAAAGCAACTATGTGAGGTAATGGATATGCTAATTAGGTTGGTTTTTGGTAATCATTTATATATACATATATCAAAACATCATATTGTATACCTTAAATATATACATATATAATTTTTGTCATGTATACTGCAATAAAGTTTCAAAAAAACAAAAAAATAAGTGCATCTTTCTCCCTGCTTTTACATAGTAAGTATTTGTCAAGTGCATGCTACATTAGGTAACATTTCAGGTGCTTTCCAGACATTGCCTGTGTTATTCTCACAACAACCCTATGAGACGTGGATCTTCCCTATTTTATGTCTGAGAAAGTGGTTTCAGAGTAGTGTCACTATCTGAAACCTTATAGCTAGTAGGTGATGGAGTCAGAGTCACCTCACTTCAAAAAGGGGGTATCATTTCTGCTCTGCTGTCCTCTCAATTCCTTGTTCTACATGCCATAGGAGACTTTATTTAAGCAATGGACCTGTGGAATAGGTCTCTTCATACCTTTTTATAAACAAATGGTAGGTTTGTGCATTGTGTGTGTGTACATGACCCTTCCAGGTATTCAGACCGAGAGTCCGTGTTCTCCCTGTTGCATCCAGCCCTTAATGACCAATTTCAGCCTCCATGTTCACTAAACACATAAATCCCTAAACCTTGTATGCAATTCTAACTGGCTGCTGTCTCGTGCTGTAATTCATAACCAGGATTCTAGAAAAGGTTACCTGTACTTGTTGACTTTCCAGAATAATGAATTTAAGTGTTGGGAGAAGTAATATATCCACAATGTTCTGAAATAAAATATATAAAATAATATATGATGAAGGTTTCTTCCTGTCCCTGTTTTTTGGGAGATTTCTGTGTATCCTTAAATATATTTGTTTTATGGAGTTATCAGCACACATGGATATACACACCCTCCCCACTTATCCAGACAGTAGCATAATTCACAGTATCCTGCACCTTGTACCACTGGGCACAACCAACTTTTTGGTTTGGTGAGTCAGATAACACCCAATTGTGATGGGCACTTTGGGTTGCATAGTCACTTGGTGGCCCATGGTTAAGCATTCAGTATCCACTAAGGCCCAGTAGCAGGCCAAGGACTATTTTCAAAAGGAGAGTAGGTATCTACAGAGGATGGCAGGGGGTACTTCAAAAACCTAAGGGCCTTCTTTGTTATTCATCTATAGACGTCTGCCAAAGGCTCCAAACAGCATTTTTATCTGAAACTGATATCAAGCACCATTGGATCTGCTGGATCTATACAGAGTAGCTTGCAGAGCATTGTAGACCTATTGCAGAATCTTCTCTTTTCTGGGTCCAACTCAAAATTAGCAGCTTTTCAGGCCGATCAGTAAATGAGCTGAAGTTACACACCCACAGGAAGAATATGTTGCTTCCAAATCCAAGGAGGACTACTAGGCATTGTGTCTCTTTTTTGGTTGTAGTAGGGGCCAGATTAAACAACTTACTGTTCACCTTAGAAGGGATAGCTCCATGTTCTACAGCACTGTAACCTTAGAAATTTCACTGAGGTAAAAAGACACCTCATTTTTATCAGATTTATTTTCCACTCACTGGCACAAAAATGTCTTATCAATAAATCTGCAGAAGCTGCTACTTAGTGTTCACTAGGCCCAATGACCATAATTTCATCAATGTAAAGGATCTGTGTGGTATATTATGGAAGGGAAAAGCAATCAAGAGCCCTAAGAATGAAATTATAACATAGGGCTGAAGAATTGATATACCCTTGATTTGGGACAGTGAAGATATATTGCTGGTCTTGCCAGCTGAAATCAGACTGCTTCTGGTGTGTCATATGAATAGTGAGGAAAGATAATGAATTTTATATAAGGAATGTAAAAGAGGCAATAAAATGAGATAGTAATCACATCCTACATTTTCTCTTGAGATAAGTAATCATCTCTTGAAACTGCTTTATTACCACAAGTAGCTATAAGCTAACCTAACAATGCTGTACCAGACACTATCAGCCATGCCCTATAGGTTAAAAATGTATAGCCAATCACGTCAATGTTATTTCTGTGAACCAATAAGAATCCCCAACAAACAACTTTGTATCAGCCTGTTCCCTATCCCCTTTTCTTGCCTTTAAAAACCTGCTTGTAGGGAGAGGATCCAAGATGGCTGACCACTAACATCTCGGGATTGTAGCTCTCAGGGAAGGCACAGCGAACTAGAGGAAACCACACTTTCAGACAAATTCTGGTTGCTCAAGGAGCAGAAGATTCCCTTTGGAAGAATCACACGGGACGCCAGCCCGACTCTCGCGGACGGCACAGCAGTTTCGCCGGCACCTCTGCACTCACAGAGCAGAGTAAACAAGGTTGGCTCCCCCTTCTGACCCAGGTTTGGCGGACCCACAAGGCTCCCCAGCACTCGGTGCGGCAGCTCCGGACCCAGAGTAAACGAGACAGGTTCCCCTTCTGACCGAGATTTGGAACCCAGAGAAGGCAGAGTCACCTGCTACGGACACAAGAAGGAAGCCAGACAGGAGAATCCTGTGCGGAAAAGCACCGTCAGTCTTAACGCCACTGTACTGGCCCTGGGAACTAACAACTTGGATGTCCACTCAAGAGACCTAATCTGAAAGTTGGTAACTTCAAAGACGACAGGAGGATAAATTTACAATGATGGGAAGAAACCAGCATAAAAAAGCCGAGAATATTCAAAGTCAGAACGCCTCTCCCCCTAAAGATGATCACAG
>CAUYOR010028953.1:0-19408 GCA_963573925.1 Callimico goeldii | reverse complement strand
GTTGGGTGTATTCAATATTTGCCCCATTGCACCCCACCCTGGGTAACCGTCGCTAAAAACCTTAAAAAAAAAAAAAAAAAAAAAAAAAAAAAAAAGACTTTCTTAGGTCAAAGAATAAGCCATGATTGAAATGTCAAGTATTTTGAAACTACCTGCAATGTGAAAAACGTAAAGAATACAACCTCTCTAGGTCTAAACACTTTTATTAGTAAACAAAAATTACTTAAAATGAATGTTATATGAATCATTTATAAAATGATGCTCTTTTGCATGTTCAGTGCTATGTTTTCCTGTTACTCTTGCATACAGAATACTTCTATAGTCCTCTGCTATTATCTCTTTCTGTTTTGATTAATTTTCTTTGAATAACAGAGCCCAGCCTGGAGTTTTCTGAAAGACAGGACTTCCGGACTGTTAAAATTGTTCTTTTAAAATCTTTACAAGAATAGAAGTTGACAAACATAACCTCAGTTCAATTTCTTGTTTGTAGCAGACAGTCATCCAGAATCTCCTGAACCTCAGTGGTTTAGGAGTTAACATTGATTCTAATGTTAAGATACTTCAGCTATTTTTGAGAGACAGAGAGTAAAATCCTCCACTATAGGAACATTACAAATAATTAAAACAAATCTACTGTCCTGCCTTCTTTGGAAGTCCTATCTCCAGTCATACACATTATGCTTTTTCTTTTGAAAATATGCATTCAATCGTGTTTTCTTCTGCATTTATTGTTTCTGAATAGATTTCAAAAAGAGATGGAAGGGCCTCAATTCTTACTAGTTCCCTACATAGATGGCATTCAAAAGAGGAAAGGCACTGAGGTTTTTGGCGTAGACCATAAGTCTGCCTGAATCAATGGCATACAGTAGTCTGTTAGAAAGCAGTTTTTTGACTTTCCATATGTCCATACTTGTTTGGTTACACTTAGGGAGTGTACATTACTTAAAATGCTTTATTTTCATGTTTTGTTTTATTTTGTTTTGTTTTTACATCAAGCCTTTGGCCATGTAACAAAGGCCATTCTCTGGGAATTTCGGAATGTTTGGAATTTTAAGAATGTTTTATGTCATGTATTTATACTGTATTTTTACAATCAAAGCAAGTTAGAAAAAAATAACATTAAGACAATAATGTGGAAGAGAAAATATATTTACTATTCACTCAGTGGAAGTAGACCATTATAAAGGTCTTCATTCTTGTCATCTCCACGTTGACTAGGCTGAGGAGGAGAAAGAGAAGGAGGGGTCTCACTGTCTCAGGGGTGACAGAAACACAATAACATCTGATTATAAGTGAATTTGCACAGTTTAAAGCTATGTTGTTCAACCATCAGCTATATCTATGACTATTTATATTTGCTTCAAAATCTTTAAAATTGCCTATTTCAATAGCACATATTTATTTTTTAAGCAGACATTGTATACATCAAATAATATCTCACTATTATAAATTCTATTTATTTTGGATTTAAAAATATTAAATAATATTTTATCTATCTACTTCTCTAGATCACTGACTGCAAACTCGATAGCCTACAGCTGTAAGATACTTTGAATGAGTAAAATTGCTCAGGGACTATTGGGTACTATAGCAAAACAGAACCCAGATACTCATTGTGAAATAGGAATAGTTGGTACTTAACTCGTGATGTTACACAACAATGAGGTCTAGTGTTGCAGGACCTTCGAAGCTGGAAGTCCAGAAATAAAATTAAAATCTGAAGTTTAAATGCCAGATATTATTTCAACTTTTAAAAAATATTTTATATAGCAAACAAAAAACATTTGGACAAGATTTGGCCATTGGCTTAACAGATTACAACCACCATAGATAGTCATACCAAATATCTACCAAATTCATCATGAGAAAATCTGAACATATAAATGTTATTATTTTAACTACATAGAAATATTCTTACTGAATTGCATTGTATTTTTACCATCAGATTTTACAAAGAATTGATATTTGCAAAGTGTAAGCATATTTAATAGACTGTCTACATCTTCCACAAAATTGTTAAGCTAGGTTCAATATCTGATGATTAGTCAGTGCAGTTCACTGTATTACTAGACTAAATAAGACTGTATCAGAAAAAATCCATGAACATACCAACACAGAAAATATATTAGGCAAAATGGATTCATGATACAAATTCTCAGCAAGGTAAATATAGAAGAGGACATTCTCAGTCTGAAAAAAGATGCCTACAGAAAATCTGCAATACATTTCCTGATGAAAGACCAAATTATTTCTCCCAAGAACCAGAAAAATGTAATGAATGTGTTTTACCTAATGCACTCCATTTAACATCTTACTTGAAGTTTTGGCCAGTGTAATAACGCAAGAAAAAGATTCTTATTTAATCATAATTGACAATTAACTTAAATGTAAAACGTATATAACACTGATAAAACACAGGAGAAAATCTTTGAAAACTTGAGATACGTGAAAGTTCATACAAATAATACCAAGTTCACACAAGAAAGAAAAAAGAGAGAGAGAAATTACATTTCATTAAAAGAATGTAAATACTTTTGCCGAAGACATTGTTAAGGGAGTTAAAGACCAATCCATTCACAGACTAGAAGAAATGATTTACAAAGAGCATACTTGGCAAAGAGCTTATATTCAGAATAGATTTTAAAATATTCTTAAATCTCAACAATAAGAAAACAAGGAACTTTTTAAAAAAGTAGACAAAGTCCGAACTAACACTTCATTGAAAAAGCTATTCAGATGGGAAATTAAGCATATGAATAAAAAATCAACCTTATTAGCTATTAGAGAAATGCAAATCAAAACCACAAACAGATAGCACTACACACTTACTACAATGTTTAAGAAAAATAAAACTGGACAATGCCAAATGATGTCAAGAATACAGAACAACAGAAATTCTCATTTCTTTCTTGTGGGAATGCAAAATGGTACAGCCACTCTCCAGAAAATAGTTTGGTAGTTTCTCATAAGGTTAAACATACAGTTCCTATAGCACATAGCTATCCTACTCCTAGGTATTTACCCTAGATAATTTGAAATATATGTTTACACTAAATCTTCAACTGAATATTTGTAGCATCATCATTCATAACCATCAAAACATAGAAACAACCTTAATGCACTTCACTGAGCATATGGATAAACAAAATGAGGCATCAATACAATGAAATTTGACCAAGCAATGAAAAGGAATGAACTATTGATAGACGTAATGATGCCAATGAATATTAAATGCACTATGCTAATAGAAAGAATCCAGTCTGGAAAACCCATTTATAGCACAATTCCATTAATGGAAGATTCTAGAAATGGTGAAGCTATAGGCACAAAAAACAGAAGTGTGGTTGACAGGATTAGGTGTTCAGGAGAGTTTGACTCCAAAGTCCTGATGGACTTTCATGTGATGATGGGACCATGCTGATCATGGTTGGTTGTGGTCATGGTTATGAAAATCTACTCATGTGCCAAAAATCATACACCAGCACACTAAAATCATGAGATTTTTTGTTTCCATTGAATTATACTATTACTATATGTAATATATGTATACTGTAGTACATATATTAATGTGGTAGTATAATATACCATATTAATATGCTATAAATTTATACACAATCATATGTAAATTAAATCTAATTATCAAAAAGCTCTCCACAATAAAGTAGTATTCTTAGCAATTTTAAGAAAACTTAGACACTTTCTATGTATTACTAAAATTTTTTATATTAGACCTAAATCCCAAATCAAATAATTCTAACCTTAGATGGAAAGTTATAAATGTGCAATAAATGGAAAAAAATTAGTTTTAAAATCCTGGAAGTAAAATATCTCAGGTAAAAATCAGAGAGATTAAAACAGACATATAAAGAGATTCTTGGAGTCAGTTTGTATGGTAGGACTATTCTAAAGGTATAGCCACTGCTTCTCTGATATGACAAGAGACTTTTATAGATCTACTCTTGACACTATTAGAAAGA
Organism: Callimico goeldii; assembly: GCA_963573925.1. NCBI lineage: Eukaryota > Metazoa > Chordata > Mammalia > Primates > Cebidae > Callimico > Callimico goeldii. The sequence goes on along the minus strand of CAUYOR010028953.1, from coordinate 15,431 downwards.
ACGACATTTTGTTTGTTTGTTTCCTACTTTTAGTACCTATGAATTCTAATGGTAGATATGTCAAACAGATGATGTGATAGATTTTTATCCATCACACCTTCACAACGTATGTCATTTTTCCTCATATGTGATCTCAGACCAGGCATCTCTTTGATTTACAGTAGTGAGTTTCGTGGCAGGCTGAATTAAAGTAACTGTACTCACAATTTGTTCAGACTGGAAATGCGTCAAAGGTGTCTTTGGTAGTTTACTGACAATTTGCCAGATTTGCTCCAAGCTGACAGGTAATGGCTTAGCTTTCTTGAATGACTCTCTTACAGTTGTGCATAATGTAATAGGGTTACACTCACAGACAGACACACACACCTTGATTTGGGTAATAAAACTCATTTCTGCAGTTAAACATGCAAAGTTTGCTTTGTGTAAACCAGTGGTTACCAATGCATGCTTTATGGACTGTTGGCCATGGTGAGGACGCCACAAAATTGCTACAAGAGTTGTAACAGTATGTATATACACCAACCAGAATAAGGAGTGGTGCAGGCTGTGGGGATACCACATGCAAGAATGAAAACCACTAAAGCCCCAGTTTGCTTTTGCTAGTTGAGAATTTGGGCTTTATGTTTTATGTAAAATATCCACTTTTTTAAAATAGAGTCTCACTCTGTCACCAAGACTGGAGTGCAGTGGCAAGATCTCAGCTCCCTGCAACCTCCGCCTCCCGGGTTGAAGAGATTCTCCTGCCTTAGCCTCCCGAGTAGCTGGGACTGCAGGCGCTCACCATCACGCCAGGCTAATTTTTGTATTTTTTAGTAGAGACAGTGTTTCACCATGTTGGCCAGGCTGGTCTCAAACTCCTGACCTTGAAAATATCCACATTTTAATTGATGGAAATGTATACTAAGTATGGGTCAATACTTCACTGACTCAACAAAGCACAGCAGTCAGCTAGACCTGCCTCATTGACTATGATGTTTAACAGTGGGCAAGGCCCATGGGAGGATTAATCTACACATTCTGAGACAGGAAAATGATAGAGATGCCATGAATTTTGAAAGATGAAGGAAAGAAAAGTGGGTACTTCAAGTTTCACAGGTGGATGAAGACAAGCTCCCTCTCAAATTCAAAGACCTAGAAATAAAATGCCTTGCATGGGAATTGCTGCATTGGCACACAGAAGCATGTTCCATCTACAAGCTTCTGCTCTGAGTGTTTTGTGGCACTGAACATCACTGCCAGCTGTGAGCACTAGAATAGTGCCTGATGGGGGGCTAAGGGTGGCAATGTTAAAAGTTGGACAAAGGAGTCCATTGTGGGCAGTAAAACATATTCCTTTTTTCATTTCTCTGGGTCTTGTGTAATGCAATGTAAGAGGAGTAGTTCCAATAATGATGATATTGAAGTTCTCACATAGTTCAGCAAGTGTAAGGGCTCAGTCAGATCAAATTAAATCAGAATATTTTAAAAGAAATACAGCGTATCTTTCACATGAAGTGCTGTTATAGTAAAGAGAAAATTTAGAGGATATATAATGTTAAAAATATGAGCTCAAGTTAAGAGAAGAAGGAGTCTGCATCAAAATTCTAAGAAGAATTAAAGCCCAAGAGGCTTATTTCCAACTTCCCTCAAACTAGAAATCTCTTGATCACATGTCACTGGTCTCTGACCACTGGAACCAAGTAAGTCATTCTCTCTTTACAATGTTTTACCTAGTGTAGTGTTTGCAAGCATAAGGGTTAGAGTTAGACAGCCTAGACTTGAATCTTGCCTTGCCACTCTGTTACTTGTGAATTTAAACAGGTTATTTAACTTCTGCCAAATGAATACCCACTCCCATGACCCCCGGTGCCAGGCAACCGCTGATGTACTTCACATTATACTATATTTGCTTTATAAAAATTTTGTTTTCTAAATGGAATCATACAGAATGTAGTCTTTTGTTTTTGATTCCCACTTAATATTTTCTGGTATACTTTACGTTATCCCACAGGCCTCTAAGTTTATGTGAAATTTTTTTGAATTATGTGAATACCCTTTGGCAATTATTATGTCCTTTTTGGGAATATATGTTTGCTGATTCATTGTTAACATGCTTGCCTTTAACTCTTCAAATATGATTTTGCTTTACTTCCTTGAGCATATTTATAATAGTTGCTTTCAATTACTTTTCTGATACATTGAGACCCTAGGAACAATCCGAATTTAATTGCTTTTATTATACCTCCAGGACGGGTTACACTTTTTTGCTTTTTGTGAATGCCTTGTAATTTTTGGTTAAAAACTGGCCATTTAAGGTAATATATTTTAACTTCTCTGAATTCTCATCCCCGCTGCTCCAAAATTTGTTGTTGCTGTTTTTTGTTTGTTCAACTATTTAGTAATTCTTCTGATCTAATTTATGAAATTGTTTAACAACAGACAATGTTATAAAATTGGCTTTAAACATCTGTATAACATATAAAGAAATTATAATTCTAAAAGAATTTTAAGGGGGAAAGGATCCTTTTGCTTTTATACTTGATATCTATCACTTTGATGTTCTCTATCCTTTTCTGCAGAACTGGAATAATTTCTCATCATAATAAAGAACATATTTCGTATTTCCTGTAGAACAGTCACCTAGTGACAAATTCTTCATTTTCTTTTGTTAGGCTCCCAAGAAACCTGACTGAGAGGAGGAGAAGGTTAAAGAATCGTAACACTAATGAAATTGAACTTCTGGAAGACCTAGAGCAAGAACATAGTTACAAATAAACAAGGGAAGAACACTTAAGGAAATCTAGCACAGCACTTAAAAGGCTTCTCACAGCTGAACATTAGTGGTTTTTAATTAAAAACTCTAGTATATAAATTCAAATAAAGGTTGGCCTCTGATACATTAATGGCCTTGAAAATCAAGTACAGGAAATATCTCAAAGTACAGAGCAAAATGACACAGAGAAATCATTTAGAAAAAGATTAAAAACTTAGAGATGGATCTAGGAGATCTAACATAAGAAAAAATGTGCTCTAGAAGGAAAAAAATAAATAGATATAAGAGAGACAATCAAAAAACTATATCTACATATGAAAAAATTCATTCAGCAAATAAGGAATTTGTTTCTAAAGATTAAGGAATACTATATTTTATAACAAAACAGTAACAAAAGCCATCCTCCAAGAAGTATTTTGGTAAACACACACACACACACACACACATACACGCACACGCACACGCACACGCACATACACACACAAATAAGGTTAAGGTTCTGGCAGAACAAATTATCACCTCTTCCCCAATAGCAAACTACCTTTGAGATGTTTGTTGGTAACTATGAAAGTTGGAAGTCAGTGGAATATCATCAACAAACTAGTGAAATAAAAAGAGTGTAATTGCAGAATCCTGTGCTCAAGCAAGATATTATTCATTTGACAGACTGTTTTTTATTTGAGATCAAGAATATACAAGAACTTAGCATATTACCCAAGTGGCCACCAAAGAAAAATATTTGAAAAAGTTTCTAACAGCATATGAGGCTATAAATCAGGGACCTTGGGAAGAAAGCAGATCCTGGGAAGAGAACATGGTGTGAGCAATCACTATGCATGCATTTGATGATAAGTATAGACCATCTGGAAATATATGAGTCTAAGAAAAACTATTGAAACAGAAGATGTATCAAAGTAAATTCTATTAAGTTCAGATTTATCCCAGCAAATCATAGAAATGGAGATGCAGAAGAAAACAGAAAAAACTTTCTGACTTTCTCACTGAAGGGAAGGAGAAAGTAGGAAAGAAGAAGGCAAATTACAAGAGACATAATATTCTATGTTATGAAAAAGATAGGAAAGAATATGAAAATCATTAGAAAAATGTACTGGGTGATAATTATTTAAAAACAATTTTAAAAGGGACTAATGTCTATTAAGTTTTCATGGGTAAAAATGAAGTAAAGAACAAGTTATCAGAGGAGTAAAAATAAGGGAAAAGGTAAAACAATGTAAAATTTAAAATCAACATAGAGTAGATGGAAAGAGTAGAAATAATACTTTTTATTTTTACATTTTGATATTGTAGTTAAGCTATCACCATAATCAATAAAGACAAACATTTAATAGTAAAAAGAAATGGCTAAAGGATACAAAGTTTCAGTTATTCAAGATAAATAAGTTCTAGAGATCTTCTATACAGCAGAGTGCCTATAGCTAATGATATTGTATTGTTTCCTTAAAATTTGCTATGTGGGTAAATCTTATGTTAAGTGCTCTTACCATATATACATAAAAACAACACATCATAAGGAATGTAAATTAATTCAACCATTGTAGAAGACAATGTGGCAATTTCTCAGTCATCTAGAACTAGAAATACCATTTGACCCAGCAATCCCATTACTGGGTATATACCCAAAGGATTATAAATCATTCTACTATAAAGACACATGTACCTCTATTATTATTGTGACACTGTTCACAATAACAAAGACTTGGAATCAACCCAAATGCTCATCAATGATAGACTGGAAAGAAAATGTGGCACATATACACCATGGAATACTATGCAGCCATAAAAAAACAATGAGTTCATGTCCTTTGCAGGGACATGGATGAAGCTGGAAACCATCATTCTCAGCAAACTAACACAAGAACAGAAAGCCAAACACCACATGTTCTCACTTATTAGTGGAAGTTTAACAGTGAGAACACATGAACATAGGGAGGGGAATGTCACACACTGAGGCCTGTTGTAGGGTGGGGATCGAGGGGATGGATATCAGGGGGTGGGGGGATAGAGGAGGGATAGCAGGGGGTGGGGGATTGGGGATGGATAACATTAGGAGAAATACCTAATGTAGATCATGGGTTGATGGATGCAGCAAATTATCATACAACGTGTATACCTATGTAACAAACCTGCACGTTCTGCACTTATACCCCAGAACATAAAGTGTATATTAAAAAAAGCAAATCTAGTCCATGATAAATTACAAAAATGGTAAGTATGTGGATAAAAATAAATGTCTTTAAATTCTTAAAAAGAAACCCACCGCAATATCATCATAATAAAGGGGGTGGGAGAGAATTTTTAGAAAGTGATGCATATGATTGTGGCCTTGATGGTGATGATGTTTTAACAGATTTATACTACCTTCAAAATCCTTAAAAACACATCCAATTAATATGTGAAGCTTTTAAAATATCTATCATGCCTCAATAAAGTGATTTAAGAACAAAATATGAACTTGACTACAATGAAACCTAATAAATTTATTGTTTAAATGCACTTTCCATGTCATAATATAAATTTTAAAAATAATGAAAGTAATTGAAATATATTAAATATTTTGAAATTAAAAATATTTACCTAGATTAAACAAGAAGTAAATAAAAAGTACTCATTATTTAGAAATCAATGGATAGAATACTTTGTTAAAAAAGCTTATAGAATACAATTAAAGTGGTGTATCAGGGAATAGTATAATTTTAAGCATATGTATCATACAGAAAAGAGAAGAAAATACTATAAAATAGATATCTTTGTAATCATGATAAAAGAGCAATAGAGAGCAAACAGACTATAAATGAGAAAGGAGATAGGGGGCCACTAGATGACTATAGACATTACATTGGCAGAACTTTGAGACCTGAAGAAATTACATACTTGCCTGACAACACACTGTCAACATATCATAACTGATTTTAGAACAAGTGGAGAATTTGTGGACGTTAGATAGGTACAAAGTTAACATGGAAAAAGCCACTGGACAAATGGTTCCAGAGATGAGTTTTATCTAATCTTTTAAGAACAAATGACTCTAAGATTATTCATATCAATAAAGCACAAAGTTCCGTATTTGATTTATACAGCCATTATTACAAACAAACCTGAAAAGGAAAAACAAATATGACATTATAGATTAATCTTTTTATTACTAAGGTTGTAAAAATTCAAAGTAAAACTTAGCAAATGGAGTCTTGCAATGTATTATAAGAATAATACATTATGAGCAAGCAGTTTCTCTTAAAGAATGTAAGGGTAGTTCAATATCAGGAAATCCATCAATATAATCAACTGAATCAATAAAAGAGAAAAAGCAAATCCTATATCAAAATGCAGTTATTAAATACTATAGCCATGGCTAATAAATTATTAAAAAGAAATAAAAGAACAACTTAAATATAATAAAAACTATCAAAAACTGAAGACGAATATCTAAAATGGTGATGCTACAATCATTTTAATAAAAATGAGTAACTATTAAGAATTTCTACTATGATATTGCTATGCTTGTCGTTGAGGCTTTAGAGAATGCAATATATCAAAAAATATGATATAAATATTTAAAAAGAAGAAATACTTTTATTTCTTATTCCTGACATTATTACATACCTAGAAAGTCCAACAATCTTGAGAAAAAAGCGGAATTCTTAAGAGAAGTTCACAATGTGAAAAAATACAGGATAAATATCCTCAATAGTTTTTATATGCTCTATCATAAAGTTCTAAAAGTGAAAATGGAAAGGGTATTCTATTTATAATAGAGACCAGAAACCTAAAATATTTAAAAAATGTTAAGAATGCTGTTTATATCAGATAATTAAAATTTAATTTATTAATCAACAAAATTGATAATTAAAATAATATTGAATAATTAAATTATCCTTATAAAGATTAACGTACTAAATGTTATATTTCCACAATTATATATAAGTTCAATGAAGTTCCAACGAGCATTTACAGAGACACATTTGAAAAATGCATAAAATGATGACAGTTCACAGTGGATAACAAATATCTTAGAAGAGATTATAAAGTTTTGAAGATAAAAGTATTGAGATCAGACTTGCTTACCAGATGCTGGAAAGTACTATAATCAGTGTGGAACAGTAGTCACACTTTATCCACAGTTTCAGTTTCCATGGTTTGTTGCCTGCCGTCAACTCTGTGTGGAAAATAATCAATGGACATTCCAGAAATAAACAATGTATAAGTTTTTACTTGTCTGCAATTCTGAATACTGCGACGAAATCTTGGGCTGTCAGGTTCCGTCCCTCTGAGGACATGAATCTTCTCTTTTTCCAGCAGATCCACGCTGCAACAGCTTTCCACCTGTGAGTCACTTAGCCACCCTCTCTGTGATCACATTGACTTTCCAATATGGCAGTGCTTTTGTTCGAGGAACACTTATTTTACTTAATAAAAGCCCCGAAGTACAAGAGTAATGTTGCTGGCTATTGAGCTATGCCAAAGAGAAACAGTAAAGTGCTTCTTTCAAGTAAAAAGGCGAAAGTTCTCCACTTAATAAGAAAAGAAAAAAAAATTGTATACGAAGGTTGCTAAGATCTAAGGTAAGAATAGATCTATCTGTGAAATCATGAGGAAGGAAAAAGAAATTTGTGCTAGTTTTGCTGCTGCACCTCAAAATGCAAAAGTTACAGCCACAATGCATGTTAAGTCGTTAAGTTGGAAAAAGCACTAAACTTATGGGTGGAAGACCTGAACAGAAACGTGTATGAATTGATGGAAATCAGGTTTGATACCATCCATGGTTTCAGGCATCCACTGGGGTGGGGGGTGGGGTTGTTGGAAACTAATCCCCTGTGAATAAGCGGGGAACTACTATATTAGTACAGCCATAGATAAATGTATCAGGCAAATAAATAATTCAGAATTAGATCCTTGACATAAAAAACATACGTATGAAAAGAATGTGGAAGTAGGAAAAGAACAAATGCCATGACTTGTTTATTAAACAGTGAGTGAAATTCCACCCTATATCAAACATGAACTAATTACAAAAAATTGAAATTACAAATACACAAAACACTTAAATGCACAAACTAATATAGTAAAAAGGAATTTCCATGCAGAAAATCTGAAGCCCTATATTTAATCAAGGACTATCAGAGACTTCCTTAGGTAGGACTTCATACTCTAGAAGTACTAAAAGGAAACAATTATCTGTATCTATATACTAAATATATAAAAATAATAAAATTTTGTATCATGAAAATATAAGATAAAAAGTAGATATCAGCAAAATATTAATTTGCCATAGATGGAGTTAATTTTAATAATATAATTACATCTTTACTAATTGTCAAGAAAAAGACACAAAATAGACCAATGGGCAAAGAACTTGGAAGAGTAAATACAAAAGGTAAACCAGCATCAGAACTGACGCTCAAAATTTGTCAGTGATCAATTGGATTAAAAAATGACAAAAAGTGACAAAGGACTATGAAATCCACAACCAGTGTTGACGCTTTTCTTTTTCTTTGTCTGGTGTTTAAATTTATGGCAGCTTTCCTTACTCCTAAGTGATCATTTTCCCAAAAACTAGCTTTGTCTTCATGAATAATGTTAGCACTTGCAATTCTGCATTCAGGGTTCTAAACTAGGACGACAAATTCCCTGCCTGGACTCCTTCTGTTGAAACCTATGGATTAGCCACATATAATATCAGAGGATAGGCCGGGCGCCGTGGCTCATGCCTGTAATCCCAGCACTTTGGGAGGCTGAGGCATGCAGATTTCTTGAGGTCAGGAGTTCAAGATCAGCTTGGCCAACATGGTAAAACACCATCTCTACGAAAAATACAAAATTTAGCTGATGTGGTGGCACGCACCTGTAATCTCAGCTACCCAGGCAGCTGAGGCTGGATAATAGCTTGAAGCTGAGAGGCAGAGGTTGCAATGAGCTGAGATTGCACCACTGCACTCCAGCCTGGTGACACAGAAAGACTCTGTCCCCCACCCCACAAAAAACCTAAATAAATAAATAAAACAGGATAACTTAATATCATTGACCTTGAATTTAGTTTTGCAATTTTGAAGCTATATATTTAAATGCTAAGGAGAAAATACAGATAATCATATCTGTTTGGAGAAAATATGTATTTTTAGATTAAGCTTCATTGTTTAGAGCCATACTATCATCAGGATATATGACTCACATCTTTATGGCTAAACAAATAACCCTTCATTAAATCTAAACTGAGTAGTACCATGCAATCAAGGGCTGTGAAGAGTTTACTTTCTTGGCTCTTTTTGTTGTTCTTTTATAGTACATTTGTGTCCAGTTTTCTTGTTCAAAACATCTTCAGGAGACATTATTTTAAACAAAATTGATTGTAATGTGGTGATTTAAGTTATCTAGTCATTTTTTAAATTTTGTAAAGGAAACACTGTCTTAGCAAAATTAAATAGATAAAATTGTGGCAAAACACGCAGCAATAATTTATTTTTGCTAAACAAAAAGCGTAGAACTGCTCTCTAATTACTAGCCTTTGAGGCATTTACAGCTAAATTAAAATCATCATTAGCTGTTAAGTGTGTTTGCTTTGATTAGTTCCTGTTTTATGAGGTTTCAGGCAGAAGTAATTTTGTGGTATTATTAATGAATTTAATGTTAAGTGGAAAAAACTTTTGTTGTCTGACAAGTAGCAGTTCGGGAATTAACAGTTTCAATGTTGTCAAAAGTCACAGAGATCCTTTCTAACATATTTGCCAGGTATTGAAAGTGATTATATTTTTTAAAAAGTTGTTTTAAAAGCTAGTATAATGGAAAAAAAGAAAATACCAGTCTATTCCCTTAGCCTTTCCATCTCAATGTTACAAAGTAGAAAAGCATGGACTTTTGATACAGTCCTGTTCAAAACCACATTTCACTACTCTGATAATTTGGACCAGTAACTTAGCCATCCTACACTCAATATTCTTCATCTATAAAACTGGGAATATTAACATCCTTTTAGAAAAGTAGTTTTAAAGATTAAATAGTGAATGTTAAGTAGCATAGGGTCTGTGGTACATGCACTCTGCAAGAGTTAATCTCTTTTTCCTTTCCTTTCCACTTGATCTTGTGTGTCTAAAGATATTAGAAAACTAATTCCAAGCATCTATCCAAAGATAAACTGAGGGATTTAGCATATTCATGTTATTATTTCACATGAATTTTGGAAAGAGAAATAATCTGAGTGTATGTGAGCCTCCTGTTTTAAACAGATAGTGACAGGAAAAATAAAAGTGTATTTTCAACAATTTGTATCAATGGGAAGATAGTTCTTTTTAAATATAATTTTATGATTTAGGAGAGCAGTTGAAATATTTAAACTCTGTCTGTTTTATTTTCGAATAAAACCAGTAATTAAACTTAATTGCTCCATGGGTCCAGATGTTAAGAGCTACATGGAGTTAGTTAAAATAGAAAGAAACAGAATTGCTTTTAAATGGAGAGAGGAATTAAGAGTTGGCCAAGGCTGCATTATTGCATTTTTGTGGCTCCAACACCATCAAAGTGTTTCACCATACTCTACAAATGTAGTGTCTACGACTCCTTTAAATCATCCCTATATTAATCAAGGTTAATTCTCAGAATGTTGATATCATATTGGGCATTTATAACTTATTCTAAACATATTTCCTGCAACTAAATTGAAACATCGCTGTGATATGAGGGAAATATGGATTTTTGTGTACAGCAATGAGATGATATTTTGATGCTAGAAAATTCTTTCTCTTGGAGTCTTCTAACTTCTCTGCATACTGTGGCATGCTTAATTGTAAGACAGAAAAAAAAATCATACATATTTCCCAAAGTATGCATCAGTAAAAAGATAAGGGAAAAAAATGCACATTTGTGTTATCATTATTTTGATCTACTTATTTGTGAAAGATCAGTATGATCAGAAAATGACCAGGTAAAGATTATGGGTAGGAACAAGTCCCAATATTTCATCATAACAGATGACTTGCTGCTCATATTTAAATTATGCATCAGGATATGAAAGGTTTCTGCAAGTTCCATGGGGCCAGCACTTGTTTGAAAACTGGCCAGGATAAAATTAATGACAGGTGGAAACCATTTTATAGCCCTATTGGCATTCACTCTGATATGATACCACTGCCTTTTGGATGAGAAATTTTAAGAAGCAGCTCTTCATCATAAGCTCTGTACAGATTTTACATTAAGTTGTTTTTCATGGAGTTCTTTTTAAAGTTTTTCCTTTATTTAGAAAAGAACAAGCATTTAAACTATTTGGGGGCATACAGATAGGTGTCAGGGTGAAAACATGGTGATTGTGTAAAAATGTTTCATTAAAAGGATGTAGTCAGTTGGGGTTAATTCTCATGCGAACTACAAACTGCTGGACTACAAACTGCTGGACGGACTCTTGGTGTAACTCAAGAGTCAGAGTTGAGAAATCTCAAGTTATTAGATATTTGAGCCACAAAAGCAATTTTAATGAAAAAACATGAGTTGGACTAGAGACCAGTAAATCTGCAATAACAAAGTTATTTATCCTCTAAGAATGTTTAATAATAATGGTTTTAAAAAGTTGTAAGTCTATAGCTATAAAACCTAAATATCACTGAGATAATCTACCTTTTGATTTGCAAATCCAGCATTTACCAAATTGCAATCAATCACCAAAACACAAGGATTAGCCCGGTAATTCTTACACAAATTCATTATATGTTTATCATCCGTTTTCATGATGGAGCATAACATTGAAATAAGATATAAAGGCACCAAATCAAAATAAATTGCATAGTGCTTCACAACAGACTGTCATAAGCAAAAGATAGCAACATCAACTGAGATCTAGCACCTCAGAAAAAGCACTGTTTTGTTTCTCTGCTATATAACACAGAGCAGATACCAGGCAGCCTTAATTATCCACCAAGATCATGTCCTGCCCCTCAGCAGTCTATACGATGCAAACTGTTTTCACTAACAAATGCTCAGTTCACACTTACACACAAATACCCCATTCGCAGTTTTAAAATTTCTTAGAAGAAATTACTTTATTGACTAGTCTCCATTGATATTCATGTGTATGAGTTGCTAGCGTCAGGAAAATAAAATCTAGTTATCTTAGAGCATTTCCTATAATTTCCTTGTGAAATTTCTTTCTCTTTGAAAAGATTTAATTTTGTTAGTCTACGGACAAACAGACTTGGCCCTCATTCATGTACTCTAAACTATTCTGTATAAAATAATGACGCAGAATTTTTGCTCCTTAGTTTAGCTAAAACCGGGTTCTTGTCACACAACCAGGAAAGATTAGGCACACAGACACATTGAAAGGGGAGGAGTGAGGAATTTATGAAAAGAAAGCTCTGGGTGAAAAAAGAAGAGGTCCTGGTAACAGGCTCTGACTTCACATATTGAGTACCAGGCCACCAAACACAGGAGCTGAAGAAGCCAGGCTCCAACGTCCTGCACAAGGTACAGCTCTTCCATGGCTCTACCCTGATCCCCCAGTGTGCCTGTGGGCATTAGTCAGAAAGAATCAGGAAAGGGCGGGCAAACAGGGGCAGTTCTCCCTCTGGGTTGCCAGTTTCCAGGTACCAGCAGTCCTGTCTTTCAGCCTTCAGGCTGTTTTAGGCTTGAAGGTGAGGTTTCCAAGGGGAATCTTGGCTATCTCCTGTCTCTATCAGTTAAAAACTCTATCAAAAATAGTGCGGTTTTTTTCGTTCGAACTTCGAGAAGTAGGTGTGGTTATCTCTGTGTTATAATTAGGCATGTCAGAGTTTTCGGAGAGGTTAGAAGACTCCAAGAGAAAAAATTCTGCAGCACCAAAATTTCACCTCATTGTTATACACAAAAATATGTTTTCCCCGTGTCATAACTATGGTAGAGAAATATTTTTTGAGTAAATTATAAACGTTCAGTGTGATATCAACATTCTGAGGGTTAATCTTGATGAACATAGGGATGATGTATAAGCGTCGCGAACACCACATTTGTAGAGTATGACAAGCCACTTCGATGGTGTTGGAGCCACAGCACAGCAATGACGTGACCTTGGTTGCCTCCCGGTTCTTTTTTGTTTCTTCTTTCCATTTCAACTATCTCCATATACCTCTTAACATCTAGACCTATGAGCAATTCTGAAGTTTTAATAGAAAACTATGGAAAACTTAACAGTGATATTATACTTGATAATTGTAATTATGATTGTGAGTCTCTGACAAATCTCGAGGAGCATTTTGTTAACCAAAGGGAAGGAATCCCTGAATTTTTTCAACTATAATGCTTAATTGTTAGCTCATGTAAAGTTTTCGTTTGGTAGCTCTTCATGATAGTATTACACTCTCAGTATAAAGAAAATTTACTTATTTCCTGGCTAATTTATTTCTTCCCTTCAAGTTACCATGGAAAACAATGACAATCAAAAAGCTTTCCTGTTAACCATGAAACAGGTTAAATAAGGTCTATTTTGTTAACTGTTCTAAATTGTCATTCATATGAGTAAAGAATGAACAGGAGTGAAACATTATATTCTGGTGATAGTATTTCCTAGACATAAAACAGAAACTGAAATAATATTATAAAAATTAATCACAACAAGTAGTTCTGTATTTTTATGGTTATCATCTTGTACCTCTGAATAAGTTCAGTACTCTCGTTTTTGCCTCAGAGCCTTTCAACTCCAGATGGAAATTGTGTCCTCAAAACTAATGTGTAATATAAGGAAGTCTCATAGCAGTATGCTATAGACAGAATTAGCCATGTAGACAACATATGCTAGTGACTATATATGTGTGAAAATTTAGAAACAACAATTTTAGATCACTTGGAAGTACATAAAATGTAAAACCGTAATGTATCCTATAATTAAATTGTATTTGTTAATTAGGAAACTTAGTCATGGTCAAATGACTATGTTTTTGCTTAATATGCATAAGAATCAAGATTCAGTGAGTAGTTTTTAAAATCAGAATTGTTTTAGCTCTTATAGTTTCCTTAGTTCTATTTTCCACTAATACAAATTGTCGTGACAAACACTGTTGATCTTTTAAAAAGTTTGCATAGATTGAGTTATGTCTTATTTATTTGTAAGATTCCATATTTCTTAAAAAATTGCAAGACTTATATAAGTGTAATAGGCAAACTTCATTTTCCATGCATTATCTTATTTTCCCAAGAATTCTATGGGGTTGGCACTCTTATTACTGACCTCATTTTAAAGATGAGGTATCTGTGACTCAAAGAGGTTAAGTCAGTGGTCAGTTTTGTCAACAAGTTGTAGAGCTGGGATTTAAATCATACTGTATTTTGTATATACAATACTTATCAATTAAAATTTATATGCCTCTCCTTTATTTCCCTTGATTTTATTGTATTAGATTTTTTAATAGAGAAAAATAGAATAATAATATAACAGCTGCCTATTTCATCCCCAACTCTGGTTTCACATATACTGACATTTTGTCCTGTTTTTGTTGCTGCTATTGTTTTGTTGTTTGCCTTTTGGAAGTAAAATATAATGGAGCAAAGTAAAGCAGCAACAGGAAACGGTGTGAAGCTGCTCGTCTCTTGCCTTTCTGTTCCCACAGCTACAATCCTCTGCTAGTTTCTTAGGCCCTTTCTTCTGGACTACATCAACAAACTCGTGTGCACTCTCCCTTGCTCCAGTCTGTCTTTGATCAAGTCTATTGCTTATACAACTGGTATGATAATATTCTCCAAACATCGCATTCCTCCTGTCAGCCTCCTTTTCAAATAATATACAGAGCCTCATTGTTATCTGTGTTATCAAGCATTTAGCACTAAAAAACCCATGTCACAGGGGTTCTTTTTTTTTTTTTTAACACTTCTCCTCTATAGATGCTCCCTTTTCACATGGTATAGTGTCCCCTTATACCTTACAACATCTTATGGCTTCATCTGGTTTGTGGTTGTGGTTTTGACCAAATCATGTTCTTGGTTTTCTTGCCAACTTTACTAAAGATAAGCCTCTTTCAGAAGGCAGTACCTCCTTCACTCCATTGTTTCTTTCCTAAGTGTTGTGAAAATACATACCATTTAACACTTTTCTTGGTTCCGATACTTTTTGGTTCAAGATGGTGACCTGAGAATATTCATATGCCTCCTGGCTCTTAAAAATATCTCTAGAATGAAAATAAATGTATACAAAAGTGAATGAACCCATAATAGAAAGATAATAGGAGTGAGGGCCAACAGTTAACTAAAGTTATTAATACAATTCTGGCAGACAAAAAGCAGATGTGTGTGGTGACAAAGGAAACAAAGCAGAAATAACCACAAGTCCGAATAACAGACTCTGTTTAAAAAGCCATATCTGGGGCAATTTTTGAAGGCTCCAGGAAGAGGTGCTGCATAGCATCAGCAGGTACTCAGAAGGGGCATCAGAGTAGGCCAAAAAATGGTGTAATAATTTGATAACACTCATGATATGTCCCACCAAGGCCCCATAAATGTAGCATGAGTGTGAGCTTGAAATTTGTAACATGAAATGAAAACTGGAGAAGCATCCCTGAAATATATGAACCAATCTGTGAAGAAATAGCTGGGAATCTGGTGAGTCGAACCCACCAGAGTACAGGACTTCTTTTTTTTTTTTTTTTTTTTTTTTTTTTGAGGGTTTTTCCCCATTTTAACCCCGGGGGGTGGCAATTGGCGGGTTAAAACCAAC
>CAUYOR010028950.1:0-25898 GCA_963573925.1 Callimico goeldii | reverse complement strand
TGTTCCATTAACAGAAGTAGGCTGTAGAAGGTGGATGATAAGAAACTTCTGGGATTTAAAAGAACTTGTTCTAACCCAATGTAAAGAAACTAAGAACTTTGAAAAAAGGTTTGACGAAATGCTAACAAGAATAGACAATACAGAGAGGAATATAAATGAACTAACAGAGTTGAAAAACACAACACAAAAACTTAGTGAAATATGCACAAGTTTGAATAGCCTAATTGATCAAGCAGAAGAAAGGATATCAGAGGTTGAAGACCTACTTAATGAAATAAAATGAGAAGACAAGAATAGAGAAAAAAGGATAAAAAGAAATGAGCAAAGCCTTCAAGAAATATGGGACTATGTGAAAAGACCTAATTTACGTTTGATAGGTGTACCTGAGTGTGAGGGAGAGAACAAATCCAAGCTGGAAAATACTCTTCAGGATATTATTCAGGAAAACTTTCCCAATCTAGCAAAGCAGGACAATATTCAACCCCTGGTAATACAGAGAACACCACAAATATATTCCTCAAGAAGAGCAACCCCAAGGCACATAATCATCAGATTCACCAGGATTGAAATGAAGGAGAAAATACTAAGGGCAGCCAGAGAGAAAGGTCCACAAAGGGAAACCTATTATACTTACAGCAGATCTCTCAGCAGAAACCCTACAAGCCAGAAGAGAGTGGGGGCCAATATTCAACATACTGGAAGAACAGAATTTTCAGCCCGGAATTTCATATCCTGCCAAACTAAGCTTCACAATTGAAGGAAAAAAAATCTTTTATGAACAAGCAAGTACTCAGAGATTTTATTACCACCAGGCCTGCTTTGCAAGAGCTTCTGAAAGAAACATTATACATAGAAAGGAACAACCAGTATTAGCCTTTCTAAAAATATACCAAAAAGTAAAGAGCATCAACATAAAGAAGAATTTATATCAATGAATGGATAAAGTAGCTAGTTGACATCAAATGGCAATAACCCTAAATTTAAGTCGACTAAATCCCCTAATCAAAAGATACAGCCAAAACCTAATGGTATGCTACATCCAGACCCATTTCACATCCAAAGATACACAAAGACTCAAAACAAAGGGATGGAGAAAGACTTACCAACCAAATGGAGAGCATAAATAAATAAATAAATAAATAGCTGGAGTTGCAATTCTCACATCTGATAAAATAGATTTCAAAGCAACAAAGATATACTGGTAAAAGGATCAATGCAACAATAAGAGCTAACTATCCTAACACCCAGATGCATAAGTCTCAAAAGAGATTTAGACTCAACGAGATAGAAAATTGATGAGGACAACCAGGACTTGAACTCAGATCCAGAACAAATTAACTTAATAAATATTTATAGAGCTCTCCATTTTAAATACACAAAATATACATTCTCCACTTTAAATACACAAAATGTTGATCAGCCATTATTAATACCCATTTTTAGAATAAAGCAATATTCCTGTTCTCTCTCCCTCTTTTTCTTCCTATAAAAAAATAAAAAATAGAAAATAAAACAGATACAGTATTCCATCATTGTCATCTGTTGGTTAAGCAAATCACGGGATGATCCAACAATGCAAGAGGGAAGCACACAATGAGATGAATGCCAGTAAATACGGTTTGTTATGGGCCGTGTTTGGAAACTGGCCCCTAACATACCACAGGAGCCATTCAGGACTCCTTTAATTGAGTAGCATCAGAAGGAGTGGCCAATGTGTTAAAAGGTGGAAAAGACACAGCATATGTTTTAAGCAGTAAGATAATCAGCTACAAATATGTGATTACTTTCCCCGCACAGAAGCAATTTCCCTTGCATTTCAGTGTATCTTAATTTTCATGAAATACCATAACGTTCCATGTCAAAGCAATTTTTCCATTGAATTTCCCTGGTAATTGTTTTTATGAAAACACTGCTGTCAAACATATTCCCTTTTTCTAAGTCCAAAAGCAAATATAATAGGATGATATTGAACTGTCCTTTCTGTGTGATGTAACTACTGGCCCTAAAGGATATATGGAAGTTATGTTGGGGACATTTATTGCTATACAGAGTCCAACAAATAGAAGTTACATTTGTAGCCTAAGTTACAAAGGTAGGAGCCTTAGAGAAATGATTTTCATAGATATGCAAACTGTATAGTTTCATAGATATGCAACTGTTTTGAAGAGTTGGTATATTCCAAGCTGCATTCCCAAATGCAATATATATATAGAAATACTGATGGTCTAAAGAGGTTTTGTTGGACAAACTGACTTAGTCGACACATTCCCTTCTTCTGCATTCAATTAAATTATAACTTTTTTCCTCACTTTTAAGTCATTTATTACTCCTCTGTATTATTTTTTCTAAAAACTATAGAAAATATTTTGTTTGTTGTGATTATTGCCTTTGATGCCTGTGTCTTTTTTTTGTTTGTTTATGTACTATTTTAGTGAGCTTACAGAAAGGATAAATGATCAATACTCATGTGTAGTTCACAGTGTTTAGCTGTTATTCATTGTTGCTACATGCTCTCAGAATTGTTTCATAAATTTGAACATTTGATTCCATTGTACCAAAAAAAAAAAAATCGCTGGCTCTGTATGGTTGAACATACATTCAAACTTTGTTGGTTCCTTCTGAAAGTGTTTCAAGTTATTTTTTTATATAACATATTTCATAAGAAACAAGTATGGTATTAAGAAAAGTAATCCAATATTTATGACTACTCAGTATTTTTCATTTAATAGGAAGAACTACCAAAAGCAGCATAAGAGTTTTCTCATAACACTTTTATTATTTATTACATTTTAATTACACAAAAAATAAGATGCTGACCCAGAAACCATTTTAGTAATGTTCTATAGGCAATGCTGTGAAAATCCTATGAAACAATCAGTGCTGTGAGGGTATCCGATCACTCTTAATCACTGTCCTCCTGTATTTATCTTAGTTCTCAGATTAGACTGGTATTAATATTTGCTATATCATATAATTGAAAATTACACCATTTTTGCTTATGATAGAATTTTGCTTCAGAAGTGGTCATATGAGCAACTGAAATTGTTGTTTTAGTACTGTGAGAGAAAAGTAGCTTAATACCAATTAACAAAAACTAAACACTATGTGGATGAGATGTTTTCTTACATTAAATACTAAATATTTTTATATTATAGCTCAATTCATTGGTCTATTCAGCGTATGGTTGTTCTAGCAGCAAAACAACAAAAATAACAAAATAATTAGGAAATCTATTATTGGATTCTTCTACGGACAATGCAAGTAAAAGTGTTATGAGACCAGGTACCTTTCCAGATACTTAAACTGTTTCAAAACTTTCTCCCGAACCCAAGGAATTGAGAACCTGGCTTACATGTACTTACACTGCTGGCAAGTAATTGAAAAAGTAGAATTGCTTTTGTCCTAAGCCAAAAATTCTCAAATGTTACAGCAAAATAAAATGTGTACTGTCTCTTCTGTAGACTTTTGAATAAAATTTTAGTTAGGAGTTAATTATTTGGAAATATGTAATAGATTACCAAGTTGAAAACCATTTGTATCAGAACAGAAATGAATTGTGTAAAAAGCTACATTTTTTTCGTAGTATAGGGATTATGTGGCAAAAAACTTAAAAATGCAAGAATTATACTTTAGTAAAAAAGAAATAAAATAATATAAATTACTTATATAATTCACAATTTAAGCTATGCAGTTTAATATTTTTGTATATTCACAATAAAATTTAAGAATATTTTAAATAGTAGGATTCTTCACAATGAAACCTTAGGGTATTTCAAAATCCCTTAAAGAAATTTTGGATCTTTAAACAGTCAATCTCCCTTTTCCATTTTTCTCACTTCCACCCCAGCCCTAAGCAACCACTAATCTATTTTCAGTCTTTATAATTATGCCTATCCCGCACATTTTGTATAAATTATATTATGTAATGTGAGGTGGTGTTTTGTGACTGGATTATATTTTACATAGCATGTTTTCAAGAATCATCCATGTTATAGCAGGTGTAAGTACATCTTTTTTTATTGTTGAATAACATCCTATTGTTTGAATGTAGCACATTTTATTTACACATCCATGAGTTGAAGAACATTTGCGTTGCTTCAATTATTTGGCCAGGATGAATAATGCTGCAGTAGCATACATATATAATATGCATCAAAGAACAAACTGTCAGTAAAGAGAATTATGTGAGTAAAATTTTTAAATGTATGATTGTGTATATTTTCTTCATTTAACTGATTTTAAGAGGATGCAAATGTATAAAACAACACGTATTAATAAAATATTTTTATTTATAAAACAGGAAATATGCTAGGTCCTAAAAAATACTCAATAAGTTTAAAAAGAACAAGATGATATAAAATACATTTTCTAACCACAATTTAATTTATAATAATCTAGAAAACATTTAAAAAATTTGGAAACTTTACAAATGTGTAGAAAGTAAACACATTCCCAAATAACTAAGGGAAAATAGCAAATACTTGAAGAAGAATAAAAATTAAAAAATAATAGCTATAGAATGCAGTTAATCAGTGTGTAAAGAAAATTTAACAACTATAAATCCGAACACTAAAAATAAGAAAGTCTTCAAATTAACAACCTAATCCTCTGCTTGAAAATACTAGGAAATAATGAATAAACTAAAACAAAGCAGAGAGAGGAAAATAATAAAGACTAGAATAGAAATCAATTAAATAAAAAAGTAGAAACACAAAAATATAAACAAAACCAAAATTTCCTGTTTGAAAATTCAACAAAATAGACAAACTTTTAGATATAATAACTGTGAAAAAAAAGGAAAGAGAAAATTAAGGCAAGAAAGAAAAGACAGGTAAAATACATTATTAAATCAATATTAGAAGACAGGATATTAGTGTTAATTCTGCAGAAACAAGATCATGAAGAATTATGATAAACAACTAATGCCAAGAAGATAGTTATGATAGATATAATAGGCAACTTTTTAAAATAACATAAAGTATCAAAGCTGATTCAAAAAGAAATGATATATTCTTAATTGTCTTATAATAAGTAAACAGACAAAATTAGTAAATACAAACTTTCCTACAAATAAAAATCAAGCCCAAAGAGCTTCACCGATGAATATGAATTCTTATTTGTATAGATTAATGTTTTTCCTCACATATTGGGGTTTTTCAGGAATTATATATTTATAGACTTTTCTGTCATTTTATCTCTCTACTTTCTGTTATGTACTCTCATTAAAGCTATATTTTTGTGCTTAATTGTTTCCAAGGTTTCTCTTAGACTCTGTTTTCCTTTTGGCCTCTGTTCTTCATATTGCACAATTTCTATTCCTCTATTTTCATGTTCCCTAATTCCTTTTTCTGCATGTCTAATTTGTTGAACCCTTCCAGCAAGTTTTTAATCCAGTTATTGTATTTTTCAGTTTCAAAATTTCTGTTTTGGCTTTTTTGTGTGTGTAATTTGTATCTCTTTGCTTATATTCTCTGTTTAGTGAGATATTGTCACTATACCTTATTTAAATCTTTACACACTGATTTCTTTTATTCATTTTAGAAAAACAAATATATATGTTTCTTTTAAGTCATGCGTACTACATCTTCATCTCAACCTCTTCATGGGTGTTTCTTTTGCCTACTTTTCTTTCTGTGTGTGGATTAGACTTTCCTGTGTTCTTTTACCTGTCTCAACTTTTTGTTGAAATTGGATATTTTAGATCACATATTGAAGCAATTCTCAATACTGATACCTGCGAGGTATGGGAGGGAGGGGTCCTATGGATGTTTGCATGGCCATTTGCATATGTCTTTAGTGAGTTGGCTGAACTAATTCTTCAAAATATATTTGCAGTGTGAAATCTTCACTATTCCAGCTCAAATATTTTTCTCTCATTTTGTCTTTTAGGTAGCTTCCTGGGTTAGCACAAGCCACTTGTTGATCAAAGATTGGATGACACCTCTAGTGCAAGGTTAAATTTTACTGTTTTCTGCTGTGTTGTTTGTGTGCGTATGTGGCTTGAAGGCAGCCGTCACAAAATTTGCATTTTTCATGTCACATTCAGCTCAGAACTAGTATAAAGATTCTCTCCTTCTGGTTGCTGTTGAAAAGATCTCAGCCTTTGTCATTCATAAAGTGTTACAGAGTGTGAGAAAGTTTTCTTAGTTTCCTAATATGTGTGACTTCCAGGTTTTTAGGTTAGGGTAGCTTATTGCTCAACACCTTTGTGCCAATGGGACTTCAGACCTGAGTTGCTGGGACTGTGTATCGTTTGGTGAATGCTTTCAAGTCTGCCCCTGGTCTTGCTCTGCTACTCCCAAGGGTGAAGCCTGCCCTATGCACACAGACTTCCTAATCTACAGAATTGCTGTCTTTGGTCACAGAATAGCTTTTTTCTCCTTGTTCTCTCTGCCAAATTTCTGACTGTTCTGCTGCTCTTTTTTTAATCATACCTACAACTTCCTCTTAATTGCTCTGTAGGAAGAGTTGCATTATTTTCCACAAAGGCCTTAGACGTGGAGTTTTCCACTCTGCTCCAAATGAAATCACTCCCCTCAGCCACAGCTCCAGAGCTCCAAACCCTTCGGGCTTGTCTTTCCCTGTGATCAGAAGCTTTGCAACACTGCTCCAGAATTAGACGAATGTGCATTTCCCAGACTGGCAACCCAACTCTACAAACCGGCACTGGGGAGAAGGGGATGGCAGTCTTTCCTGCTTGTCCCTTCTGGCTTGAAACTTCACTCTGCAAGTGAACTGGATCAAGTACAGTCATAACTTCAGTATTCTCAGCCTGCCATGTCTGAGATAAAACTTCTGTATAAATAAGGGTTGGATGGGGAAAAACAGAGTAGTCCTTTCTACTGTACCTTCCTGGAATGGAGCTTCTGTAACTTTAGACTTGGGATCATAGATAAGAGATGCCAGCAAAGAATGCCTCTAAGGTTTACACCATTGCCTCTGAGAGCTGGAGTGAGAGGAAGTTCCATTGTCAGGGCTGCCCATGCCCAGGGTGCAGCTACTGTATCATGAAGATGGGCATGGGGTGATGGAGGAAAACTTGGATCAGATGCCACAGACTTTTTCCTTTTGACAAAGATTTAATACATTTTCTTGAAGACATCTACTTGATGTGCCCTAAGGACAATTTTTAAATTAAATTTTGACTTTATAAAAAAATTTCTCTGTGTAATTTTTTTTTTTTTTTTTTTGCCATGGAGGTAGTTTATTGTGGAACTTATTTCTTCATTCTGTAAGTCCTTTTCCCTCCAGTTGTTCTGAATAGCTTTGATTAAATGTTTTAATTCAAACCACAATATATTTAAATCATTTAAATACAAGTTTTACTTATGTACATTAGAATAGCTTAAAACAATTTTCCTCTTCTGTCATAGGCAGAATATGGTATACGAAAGATAGCCACATCATTATCCCCAAATTATTACCTTTCCCAGAAAAGTGAAATTAAGATTGCAAATGGAATTATGGATGATAATCAACTAACCCTAAAGTGAGGAAATTGTCCTGTATTACCTGGGTTGGTCCAATATGATCAGAGTTCCTTAAATGTCGAAGAAGAAGGCAAAAGATGAGTTTGTGTTGGAGCACTGTGAAGTGAGAAAGACTTACTGGAAGTTGTGGGCTTGAAAATGGGAGCATGAGCTCAGAAATGCATTCCGTCCTTAGAAACTAGAAAAGGCAAGGAACCGGAGTTTCCTATAAAACCTCAAAAGAGGAACGAAGCCCTAATGATACATTGATTTTATTGCAGTGAAGTCTATTTCAGACTTTTAACCTCCAGATCCTGAGTAACATACCAAATGTATGTTACTATGTCACAGCTGCGATAGAAATCAAATACATACTATATTACCCGCAAATATCAATTCTATTTGTCTATCTGGAAACAAACAAAAAAAAAACCGTACACAGTCAGAAATCATAAAACAGAATGCCTCATGGCTCTGAATTAAGATAAATAGATATATAATATATACTGTTTATAAAAACTATATATATACACACACAAACTAGTTTCTTGACACAGTCCAAAATCACAACCAATTCTTCTAACTCAGACTTTTATGTATTTAGTCCTATGAGAAAAGATAAATCTCAAAATCTTAAACATTATGTTGCTTTCTGATTTCTTGAAAACATATTTTGGGAGAATACTAACTGTACAAATGCTAAAATCTTGTAATTGTAGATAATATCTGGCACAAAATGAAACCAATGGAATTTAATATGTTGAAAGAAACAAAAAAAAATTACTAAGAAGGAAGCTGGAACTAAGGGAAACATACACAGTTTTGATTATTGCCCTTGATACAAAATCTGTGTGGAATTCGAAAGCTGCCAATAAAAAGTGTTTTAATAAAAATAATGTAGTAACTAAACATTTGTTTTTGAGTTATTATTTTTCTCACAGATCAATTGTTGTTGTTGTTGTTTTTTTTTTTTTTGAGACGGAGTTTCACTCTTGTTACCCAGGCTGGAGTGCAATGGTGCGATCTCGGCTCACCGCAACCTCCGCCTCCTGGGTTCAGGCAATTCTCCTGCCTCAACCTCCTGAGTAGCTGGGATTACAGGCACACATCACCATGCCCAGCTAATTTTTTTGTATTTTTAGTAGAGATGGGGTTTCACCATGTTGACCAGGATGGTCTTGATCTCATGACCTCGTGATCCACCCGCCTCAGCCCAATTGGTATTTTTTAAAAAGAAATCCAGGAATATAATTCGAGATTCATTTAAAATCATTATATACTTCATCAAACACACAGAATCTTCAGAAAGTACTTTAGCTTTTGATGATTATCTCCAAGGTAAGATGACTTTACTGAATATAAACACAATATAATTACATCAGTTGGAATCACTGAGCTTATCTGAGCAGGGATGGGCACTTGGCAGGTTCTGGACAAAGAGTTAAGAAATTTGGCTTCAGGGAAAAAGAAAAATAAAACCCAGGTTCAGTTGCTCTCAATGATCATCTTGTTAAATTTATTTAATCACTTCCTACAGTAAGGTTTGGTTTGGTTTGGAGTTTCTCTTTGGTTTTATGGAATAATGTGAGTGAAGAAGGAAACAAGCTAATAAAGAATGTAGCATTTAAATTACACAGTGTCATTTAACTTCCTTTCGTCTTCTTCTTCCTCTTTCTAATTCACTTAGGGAATGGAAGTGGGACACTGGGACATATTGATGTTCTCTTAATTATTTTCCCTCTGGGATTTTTTGTTAATAGTCCACTTTACCTGTTCAGGTAATAACAGATAGACAGCTTATTATTGAATAACTCTTCAGCCTTCTCTTTGACATTCATTAACCATGAAATATTCTGCTAAGAAATGGGTCTATGACTTTTTTTTGACACCTTCTGTGTGAATAGAGATTAAAGTAACTTTTTATTTGTTGTCCTTATACTTCTGTAACCCCTTGTTCTTCTGAGAGTCGTGCATCTCATTCCTATTTATTTTTGGTTATGTGTTCTTATTTCCATCTTTTATGCATTTCATTTAAGTTTTTTGAGAAGTTGTACTTGTTGGAGAGGTCGTTTTTTGTATTACTGCTTTTGGCATCCTATTTTTCATAAAAAAAAAAACCACTTTAATTGCATGAATAGACATGCGTTTTTCAGAGCTTCTCGACTCTTTTAAGACTCTTTCTTCCAGTCTTGAAATATGGAATTAGTCCAATATACTCTCTGCGTTGACATTATGTTTCTTTCTATCACTTTCATGAATGTCTCTTCCTACCATTCTTTCTTAATGCCCATTAGTATGTAAGGTTTGGTAAACTTTAAACTTTACTTTTTTTAGATAGTAGCTTTCTCTTTGTCCAAGGTATAATATTTTTCACTTATGATAACGTTGACAGTCATTCTGATTTCTTTTTCTTCTTCAAAATGTTGTGAAAACAAGTGTTTTCTTTGTATTATTTTTTTATTCCATCTAGGGGCTAGATTTCTTTATTCATCTACTCCAACAAATTAGAGTATAGAAAGAAAAACACATAGCATTTGTTCGTTTCTTTAAGCACCAATATATTGATTGATTGTCCTAAACGCAAAGACATTATAGTGGTCCCACTGGGATTATGATCATTTTTAACTATGCAATTTAAGTATACCAAAACTTTATTAGCTTTGGTAAAAGCTGATGGAGGATGTAGCTTTATCCCCTCTTCTCTAAACCAAAAATGGTCTAGAAAAGATTATGTGGGAATATGTTTGATCCAGCCATTCCAGGGGTCAATTCCAAGTCTATATTCATTAGTTTATTTGAGATATCTAACTGGGACTTTCATTGCTTAAAAGAAATAGTGCTGTTAACCAAATAGCAGATTTTCTCTTTGTTTTGGCTAACAGGTCTTTTTTAACCATGTTTCCCAATTCCCCATAAAGAAACATGTTAGAAAGAAATAAAGAACTAGGAAAAGCATAGATTACTGTAATTAGAAAATAAGTCAGTAAATAAAATGATATACTCACAACTGATGTTATCATAGGAATCAGCTCAATAATCTACCTTAAAAAACATAGACAAATCTTCTATCTCTATCTTATATTTTAGTTACATGTAAGATATATAAGGTATAGAGAAAACATACCTTATTTTCTCCACATTCAGTGATATCAGAAACCTATGACAGGTTCTAGATTCTTTTATTACTATATGATATGTAATCAATTACCAAATTCTGCTGAGTTTACTTCCAACATATGTCTCAATTATAGGCTAAATTAATGAGTACATCAAAGTCAAGGTTATATAAGACCAATGTGGAAGCGAAAATTAAGTAACCAGGTAATTAAAATGCAGTGTTGTAATGCTTATCTAACGCTTTGGATGGGATTATGTGGGAATATATTAGTTTAAGTTAATTCCACCAGAAGCAGCACACACAAACCTAATTTAAGTAATATTCACAAATGAACATATGATATACTGTTCATATTACATTACAATACATTATATTATAATGTTTATGTCTTTATCAATCTTTGTGTTTTATCTTTTGATATAACTATATATACTTCTAGAATAATGTACATGCAAAAACGTTTTTGCACAAATTCTGATTTAACCTCAAGTATAATTGGATTATTTTATTTTCATTACTAATCATAATTATAATATATTAGTGATATATATGTAAATTCCTAATAATAAAATTACAGTTTTAAAGGTACCCAAAGAAATGCCATTCAATTTCAAAGTTTTAGTTCTAAAGAAGCCATATCTTATAAAACTAATTTTATTTCCCTTTGAAATGGAAATTCTGATAGTTTAAATGTATATTTATTATTAATGCGAAAAATTTTAAGGATATTGAAAGGAAATAAAGACTTCTTTACTAACTTTTGTATTCATTTATTCATTCATATGTTTCTAACTCTTGATTCCTCCAACGCCTCCTCCAGCCCAACTGTCAAACACCTTCATTATTCAAATCTCCACTTAAGTTCTCTTCAGTGAAGCATTTCTTCATAACTAATTATGTTTTCATGCTCTTTCATACTTGTATTAAATTCAATGCAGAGTGTCACTATGGCAATTATCACATGTATTGTAATTGCTGGGTTCTATGTGCATAACTATAAGTTCGGATTATGTCATTTCATCTTCATATTTCCATAGGCTGGCATATCAAAAACTGCAAAATAAATCACTATAGAAATCATTGAATGAAATTTATGGTATAATTAACTAGCATGATGATGCAAATTGTCACAAAATAAACTAAGATGTCTTTACAAAAACAAATTAATTATCCCTATTTGTTTTGAAGCTTGGACAAGGTACATCATAGGATAAAGTGCAAGAAAAATTTCGAGGAGAAATATTTATCTTCCATATTAACAAACATATAAAAAGGAAAGCCATCTGGTATTAAGAAGAATTCCAGTCAATAAATGGAAAAGAAAAAAAATGACAATGAGGATGCTTTTTCCAAATGCTAATTTCTCATGTCTTGCCAATTCAAAATCATATCTCTCTGAAATAATATTTGGTTTCACTGGCATATGATATACAATACACATAGTCCTTCAAGGCTCCAAACTGGAATGGCAGAACAATCCATAGTACAACTTGCCAAACTGATATGACCTATACAAGCTAATAACTGTAAATGGACATGACCTAAACATGTTAATAACTATGAGAGTATCAACCAAGAGAATCTGTGACTAAGGCATAGTGCAAATAGCACCAGCTATTACCAGTGAATCAACCACTATTTCCTGTTAAATTTATTTTTTCCTCTTAGCATGATGACTTATACTCAGAAAAGGAGATTTCCGGAAACAGGAAATCAGCATGTGTGGTCTACATAATTTAGCTTTCATTCCACCTAAGAACATCACTCTCATATGACAGGAAATTTAAAATGATTGACTCATCCTGTGTTATTACTTCACAGGCATCATTTGCTATATTTCTAATAATAGAACTATAATATAAAAACATTGTTACTCATAGTTTCTCAATGCAAAAATCAGTGGCCTTATTTTTTGCCTATTTTTTATGCTCATGATGAATGTAGGCTAAAATAGAAAAAAACACAATTATTTTTTTATTTTAAAAGGAAAAGACTTCAACCTGTGGTTTCCAAATTCTTCACATAGATAACAATAGAAATCTAGGAATAGCAAAGAAAATATAGAAGAGAATATTCAGGTCTATGTAGAGGCAGATGGCAAAAGAATGGCAATATTAAGCTTTCAGATATATAAATTGTTCCACTAACCTGAAAAAAGAGGCCCTATTCTCTGTTCTGCATTAAATAGCTAGAATAATGGTTCTTAAAATAGGAAAAAAATATGTCAAGGTGTAGTTTTTTGTTTAAGTTATCTGTTATTCATTGACCTCTGACCAATCAAAAGGCTGCAGGTTCTGCTTTACATATACTCAAAATTTTATTCATAATTATGAAAAGTTCTCACATCTTGCAGTCATTCATAAGTTCCAGAATCATTTCATATAATTTACATGACGTTATCAAGCTGTAAATGAATACAAATTTCTTTTTCTATTTAGCTAGGAAATGTAATTTATTTCATTGATTTAGAATACAGAATGATTCTGTTGTCTGAGTTAATTCAATATCAAATATTTGAAGACTTTTTTAAATTTTCTTAACTTTATCATAGCAAAATAAAATAATTTAATATACAGACTCATTGATTTAAGTGTAAATTTGAAAATTTACTAATTTCTTCATCCCAGGCACTGTGTCAGATATGTGCTTTCTCACTTATTCCTTCCAGTGGCTGTTTAAAGTCAGCATCATTACCACATGAGGATATTGATGCTTTGGAAGGTTAGATCATTTGCCTGAGAGTGTGAAGCTACTAATGGTAAAACCTAAAATCTGCACTTGCATTTGTCTTAAATGACCACCTCAACACTTAGTAAATAACTTATGCAGCCAACACACAAAGAAGTGACCAACTCACTGATAATTCCCGTTCTCAATTAAATTCAAGTGACAAGAAAATTTATGTCACCCAGAAGTTAAGTGAACATTGATTTGATCACACTGAGCAGCATTTTACACATGCAAATTGATTTATGGAATTAATTCATAAATCTCACGATGTGTTATGAAACATCAGTTGCTAATATAAGATATAATTGTGACATATATCCATAATTTCTTGTTTATTTAATATTACTAGAAATATTCAATGTTTTATCTTAATTCTGCACATAATAATTTCTTGACATATTTTCTTCTTTATGGGAAAACTTATTAAATTCATCAAATTTAACACAGTATGGTCTGACTCAATATTGGCTCTTGAGATTAAAACGTTGGGTTATTTCTAGAACACTTGAAATACATTAAAACCTGAGAAGGTGTTTTTGTTTACTTTTGGTAAGTTTTCTTGCATAAATTCCTAAGGAATATGAGAAAGAGATAATAACCTTGAAGTTTTACTCAGAATCTCCCAGGAGATTAACAATGGAATTATACTGCAAATCCAAATATAAGAAGCTATTTCAGTTTAATGGGCATTGCTGAGTCAGTGACTTTCCTATAGCATAAAATATTACCCTCTTCACTAAATATCTAAAACCAAATAATAAAAAATTAGCTCCAAACCTTTAAACTTCATGAAATTTTAAATTTTCTCCAACATCTCAACAGTCATATGAATTGTTGGAATTATGTGCCTCTAATAGTGTATTTATAACCACATATTTGCCATTGGGGGATAGCAGTAAGTTAATATAAAATGTCTAATAAAATATAACTACAATGCTCAGTACTGATGTTATTTCTAAGAAAGAATAACTATGAGTACCACAAATAAATGTATATGCAGTTACTTTCTAAAAAATAAAGTTATATCATGGACAAAATCATATTTAAAATTTTATTCGAAACTCCCTTTTAGTTAAGTAAAAAAGCCAAATTTTGAGTTATTTGTGGGATAGTTGTTTACCTACAACATTCACAGTACATCTTCTCTGCCCCTGAAGTCTATACTTAAAGCATATGTTGCTGGGGCCAGTGGGCCAGTGGCTCACTCCTGTAATCCCAGCACTTTGAGATTACTGGAGGATCTCTGTGGGCAGGAGGATCCCTTAAACCTAGGAATATGAGACTAGTTTGGACAAGATGATGATACATCATCTCTAACAAAGCCAAAAATAAAATGTTAAAAATGTATGTGCATTACTCATTACAGAATTGAGATGAGTCTTCTGGTGGTCTTAGAAGAGGTGGGGCACACGTGGAAAGAATTTCATATTCTACATGAAGGGGTATTCTAGAGGAAATAGAAATATCTTTAGTTTTTAGTAATTCAGATGTAGCTTCAAATCTCTGCTTAATTAGTAATTCTACATTCTAGGGAAAGGTAATTAATAATCTGAATTTTGATGTAACATACAAAGGAGAGGAGCTGTTACATACTACATACCAAGCTATATTATTAATAATATCTAACAAAAGCTCCAACTGAAATACTTGTTGAATACATCTGAAAACAAGGAAAATGCACACTTGCCCTGAAGAATTATAGTAAAGATTATTGGAAATAAAGTGTGAGAAAGAAAGTCACGTAATTTATGACATTTGAAAGCACTCACTAGGTCCCTGTTTCTCTCTCCTTCTGTATACCCTTTTGTTATAAAAAGTCTTGAGAGTCCCAGACTGCTCACCTTTCTTCCTATCTCTAAAGACTATTCATCTATATGAATTATCTATATTTGTGACCCTTTTCACCTTTCCTTTGATTCAAATTATTGGGTCTAGAGGAGTGATTCATGAGGTTGTCTAAAACTAGGTTATTTGGAATTGGTTAGAGGAAACCTATTTGGGTACATGACATTTAAATTTTGATACTTCTTTGAGAAATCTTGCCATGGTAAAGAATATTAAGTATAAAATTTTAGCAACATATATTTTTCATTGATAATTCTTAATCTTTTTCACATCATTTGTTTCACTTAACATACTTCTATATGCAAGAATCAGTAACTGCTTTCAAATCAGCTTTAAAAGTAATCTGGATTTATTTTCTAAAACAAATAAAATTTAATTTTTTATTTGATCAAACGATGTAGTCAGGGCTCAATGTTATTTATGTCTTTTTTAGCTCATCAGCTTTACTTTGAATTCTTTTATGAAAAACTTCCATTTTCCATCTGAGACATGTCTGTCTAATATTTTCCCAGACTACATGTTCCCATATTCAAATCTAGCAAAAAAGAAAAATTAAGCTGCACAACTCTAATTGTATTTCTAACAAGGGAATGGAGTCTTTTAATTGGATTATACCAGTCCATCATATTTCTGGATATAGAGGTGAGGATCAATCTAAATTAAACTCCATGGCTAAAAAATATGAATTAGCATTATTAAAAGAAAGGAAAACAATAAATACCAATCTCCATCCAATTTTTTAACCAACCAATTAAAAATCCCTTTCTTATTAATGCTTTTAAAAAACATGTCTAATACTATAAAAACACATTTAACTTCTCTTAAAAAGGACACAAGCAACAAAATATGATGTGTAATTATACTGCATTCTATAGCCAAAATATCTGGATGATATTCAGTTTTCTTTGTCAAACTTGTCTGTAGCTCACCATGGTCTAGCAACCTGTCATTAACTGATAAGTTGAACTAGGCCCAGGATGTCCAATACATTCACTGGAACAAAGCATAAGAAAGATAAAATAAAATACCGATTTGGAAGCACATAATGGCCATTAGGTCATAACAAATACCACAGCCTGTTGAAATGAAACAACAAACTATTTCTTTGCTGTTATGTAAGTTTTTTGTTCATTTGTTTTGTTTTGTTTTTCCAATCTGAAACTTCGAGTTGTGTTTTCTGGAAGATGCTGCCTTGAACATTGCACTTCATTCCTGCTGATTCTTCTGTCCTTGAGTAACTTTTTTGAATAGTTGTCTCTATCTTTATGCCACTATTCTCACTGTTCCATAGGGCACCTCTGGTCAGTTCATGATTTAAGGTCTTGGGATGGTTTCAGGACTTTAGCAATCACATACTCTAATTTCCAGAATTTAGCTGGCCCTGACAGTAGAACCTATGGACAGAACAGAGGCCTCACATCTACACTGCACATCTACAACCAACTGATCTTTGACCAACCTGACAAAACAAGCAATGGGGAAAGTATTTCCTATTTAATAAATGGTATTCCTATAATCCCAGCACTTTGGGAGGCTGAGGCGGGTGGATCACGAGGTCGAGATGGAGACCATCCTGACCAACATGGTGAAACCTTGTCTCTACTAAAAATACAAAAAAAAATTTAGCTGACCGTGGTGGTGTGCGCCTGTAGTCCCAGCTACTTGGGAGGCTGAGGCAGGAGAATTGCTTGAACCCGGGAGGTGGAGGTTGCAGTGAGCCAAGGTTGTGCCACTGCACTCCAGCCTGGCACCTGGTGACTGAGTGAGACTCTGTCTCTAAATAAACAAACAAACAAACAAACAAATAAATAAATAAAATAAAATAAAATAAATGGTGTTGGGATAGATAACTGGCCAGTCATACGCAAAAACCTAAAATTGGACTCCTTCCTTATACCATATACGAAAATTAACTCCTTCCTTACACCATATACAAAAATAACAAGATGGATTAAAGACTTAAATGTAAGACCTAACACCATAAATACCCTAAAAGAAAACCTAGGCAATACCATTCAGGATGTAGGCATGAGCAAAGACTTCATGACTAAACACAAAACGCAATGGCACAAAAGCCGAAATTGCCAAATGGGATATAATTAAACTAAAGAGCTTCTGCACAGCAAAAGAAACTATCATCAGAGTGAACAGTCAACCTGCAGAATGGGAGAACATTTTTTGCAATCTATCCATCTGACAAAGAACTAATATACAGAATCTACAGGAAACTTAAACAAATTTACAAGATAAAAACAACCCCATCAAAAAGTGGGCAAAGGATATGAGCAGACACTTCTCAACAGAAGACTTTTATGTGGCCAACCAGTATATGAAAAAAAGCTCATCATCACTGGTCAAATGCAAATCCTGGTGGAATGCAAATCAAAACCACAATGAGATACCATCTCACATCAGTTAGAATGGCAATCATTAAAAAATCAGGAAACAACAGATGCTGGAGAGGATTTGGAGAAATAGGAACACTTTTACATGGTTGGTGGAAGTGTAAACTAGTTCAACCATTGTGGAAGATAGTGTGGCAATTCCTCAAGGATCTAGAACCAGAAATACCATTTGACCAGCAATCCCATAACTGGGTATATACACCAAAAATTATAAATAATCCTACTATAAAGACACATGCAGATGTATGCTTATTGTAGCACTATTCACAATAGCAAAGACTTAACCAACCCCAATGTCCATCAATGATAGAATAGGAAAAGAAAATGTGGCACATAATACACCACGGAGTACTCTGCAGCCATAAAAAACAATGAGTTTCTGTCCTTTGCAGGGACATGAATAGAGCTGGAAACCATCATTTTCAGCAAACTAACACAAAAACAGAAAACCAAACACCAAATGTTCTCACTGGTAAGTTGGAGTTGAAAAATGAGAACATATGTGCACAGGGAGGGGAACATCAATACTGGGGCCTGGTTGGGGTTGGGGGACAAGGGGGTGGATAGCATTAGGACAAATACCTAATGTAGATGAGAGTTTGATGGGTGCAGCGAACTACCATGGGACATGGATACCTATGTAACAAACCTGCATGTCCTGCACATGTATCTCAAAACTTGGAGTACACAAAACAGACAAACAAAGAAAAAACCAAAACCTCATCAATCTAGAATTACATATCTAGCAAAATTATTATTCAAACATAAAACAGAATTAAAGCCCTTCTCAAACAAACAAAACAGAACCTATGGAAAAACAAACGGGGTTTATTTTCTGTCCATTTTGAATCAATTCCAGGGGGATTTTTCAGTTATAATTTTTAGTCTCTGACAGATCATGTTGAATATTTCTATTTTTAAACATTAAAACTTTGTCTTTTTCCTGTCCCTTCAGACTTCATTTTCCTGTAATTTGCTTACATTTTAACCACTGCCTGGAGGAAGTTTCAAATAAATGTCAATGATTTGTACCTGTCCCTACATGGCATTCAGGTTGCACTGTCAAAGTTATTTTGTTTATCATAAATAATAGTATTTGCCAGGCATAGAAAACTTATTAGGCATTTGTGAGAGATTTATGGGGCCAGGTTTCTCCTAGAGTCCCAAGTTATCTTTTTCTAATTTTCCATATCTTGGAGTTTTTCAACTGTATCAGGTTCCAGATTATTTCAGTCAGTTGCTTTTATTTATAGTCTCCAGGTAGAACAATCGCCACTGAAAAAGCCTTTATTTTTTTTCACTCTATGACCCCTTTGGCCAGTTCTGTAGTGTGATTTGCTACATAAGCTGCTGCTAAAAGATGCGGAAAGTATTTAATGAACTACAGTAGTGTGAAATTGTCCTAAGTTTCCTAGTGTTGTAGCCTAAGGTAGCACATGATCTGTGTTCCCAGATATATTTCTTCATATTATATGAGGGTGAAAAACAGATTACTGATTCCTATGCCTAGCAAGATTGCCACTGTTTCCACTAGAGAGGAAGGAGACAGTATGGTAGCATATCATTTAACTTCAATAAGCTCCCACCAAACATTCCCTCAGTGCAAGTAGGTAAATACAAAAACTGCTGTAAAATCATTAAAAAAAAAAAAAACTCATATGATGGACTCTGTGGCCTAAGACAAAGAATTCAGAAGTTTCTTTCCCCCAAGTGCATGATTACAGTTAACATAGGTTGGGAAGAAAAGGAGAGAAGGTTTATGTAGGCAAAGCCTGGGAAACCATGAAGTTATGCTAGAGCAGAAACAGACTGACAAGCAATATTTGAAAAATACTATGGCAAGTGAATAAGAGCTGAGCAGACTTACTTGTTCCTTACTGGTGAGAATCTTTGTATTTGAGACTGCTAGCATTCATCAAGTTGGGATATTCTTCTTTGATGCACAACTTGACTGCATTTCACAGGCTCTCTTGAAGATATATTTGATTGTGTTCCTCAGATGTAGTCAATGAAAGTTAAGAGGAAGTAGTCTAACACTCTCTTCACTCTCTCCAAATAAATAACCTCCCAAAACAAATCCTCCATGTTCTCTTCACCCTGACTGCTAAATGAATAGAGAAAATCATGTTAACCTGGAAAGTTTTATGTTGAATATCACAGAATGTTCTTCATCTTAGGTCTCTGAATATGTGAAACAGAATCACCTGAATTCTGTTCAAGATTCTTAAGTAAGCAAAATCCTACACAAATTGATATGGCAATCAGTATGTAACTTGATTCTTATACGGTGGGCAATTATAAAACTGGTATCACAGATTGGAAACAATTCCTGTGTCACGCATTGATTCAAAACACTCAAAACACTTGATGATACCATTACTTCAGGAAACCAGAAGGCAAAGAGCCTACCATTACTGTAGTCCTAGGGCAAGAGATTCAATAGAGCCCATACACATAGAATTTTACTATTGCTGCCTTTAGTAAGATTTTAATTTAAAAAACAGCTAAGACAAGGACTTCCTGTTTGAGAGCAGAGATCTAAGGTGGTAAGATTCAAGGAATGGAAAGCTTGCAGATGAGGAGAAGTCAACTCTTACTGGGCCCCAAGCAATAGAATGCAAGATTTTCTACACAACTGTATCATTTTATGTCATCTCAAATTTGAATTGACTCCTATTAACAATGAGAGGAGCATGCAGACAAAGAAATAAAAATAACAATAAGTGTTGAAAATGGGTTCTTGATGTCACAAAAACAATCAACATAGAGACAAAGGATTTCTCAGCAAGGCCAGTTTTACTTTCTGCAGAAAGGATGCCACCCAGTAGCAGCCTTGCAATGAGAGCACACTTGGACAAAGGAGACAGGATTATTTATAAACTGACACGTCCACCCTGCTGCTGTGTCTGGTTTCCAATGCGACCTCACATTCTATACTTGACCCAATTGGCTAAGAGCTTAAGACTTTCCTAAACAGGCTAGGAAAAGAGAGAACAAAAAAAAAAAAGGAAGTCGCTCATGAGATGATCAGGGAAGTGCTTCCAATCAAGGAATGGCATGAACTATGGGCTGGGACTTGCTCAGGCCTGTCCAGGCACACCTGAGTAAGCTAAAGCAGCTAACTGGACTAGAATATAGCAGCTAATAGATAGATAATTTTGCAGTGAGAAATTATTATCCTTTCAGACCTTAAGATGGAAACTTTGAAGCAGAATTTCTCTACTTCTCATCATCAGTCTAAGAATATTTTTTGTGGAAATGAATGTTGTGAAAATTACTGGCTTATGGAACTGAACGAAAGCAAAATCAGTCATCTGCTGAGTTGTTTCAGAAGGAAATTAATAACTTTATCCAAAAAAGAAAAAAAAAAAGCTATAACTGTGGAAACCTGGGCTATACAAGCTGGTACAGAGAATACTCTGTAATGACTACTTCAAGCATGATCACATGAGTAATTGTCAAAGTAGGAGCCTGGGGAGAAAGAGTCTCAGCATAATATTAGATCCTAGGCACAACTTTGTCTTTGGAAAATAAACCTTATTTCTCATAGAATGTTAGAGGAATAAAGTAGTAGCAAATAACTTTTAAGATGAAGATACAAGGTAGGAAATCAATATAGATTCTCAATAATATGGAGTAAACTAGTATGAAAGTAACCAAGCACATCCTCAGGAATTAATTACTGTCAAATTCCCAGTGTAAAATCTTCATGAGAGCTTGTGTAATTTTCCTTCTTCCACCTTCCACCTTGGTGCTAACATAAACAAAGACTAGAGAAAACTGCAACAAGTTGGTAACTCTATGGATGAAGAAATAAATAAATGATGAAAGAAATTTCTAGGGCATAATAAAATGTATCTACATTTTTAACATTAGCATAGGTGGGATTTATCATTGACCATCAGAATTTTCTATGATGAAAAACAAATTATAAAATCCGAATTGTTAAACAAGGTAGACACTATTCACATGTGGCTATTGAACACTTAAATTGTGGCTAATGCAACTGATCAATTGATTTTTGCATTTAATTTATTTAACTCAAAAGTAAATTTAAATAGTCATGTGTGGGTATTTGAGTTGGGCTACTCATACTTCTGGAATAGGAGATGATCATAGAACTCTTTAAATCAGATACTATCTTATCAGGATCCAAATAACTTTCTTTTTTTCAATTAATATATTTTAGTTTATTTACTAAATCTATATTGAATCTACTTTTTTCTTTCCATATATGATACTAGCTAGCAGTTTTGAGAGATGCAAAGTATCTTCTGAAGCCTAATGGAAGTGGAGATAATTTTATATTAGTTTGTTTTTCATTCACAGAATACAATCAGGGTTTTGGGACATAAGTTTGACCTAAGCATTTACAATCAAGTCTTTTTAAAATTTGGCCCAAGCCTTTTCTCAACTCCTGACTTCGTTATTCTACCTATTCCTCCATATATTGTAGGTGAATCTCACTATTCTCTCTGAAAGTCATTTCCCTGGCTGTACCCAACCTACCACTGCTTCCTCCTTCATCTTCATCCTTTTTCTTATATAAAATCCTTATTCCTGGCCAGACATGGTAGCTCACAGTTGTAATTTCAGCACTTTGGAAGGCCAAGGTGGGTTGATCTCTTGAGCCTAGGAGTTCAAGACCACCCTAGGCAACATGGTAAAACTTCACCCCTAAAAACATATTTTAAAATTAGCAGGCCTTGGTGGCACATGCACATAGTTGCAGGTGCTCAGGACGTTGAGATGGAAGGATCACCTGAGCTCAGGGAGGTCAAGGCTGCAGTAAGCCAAGATTATGCCACTGCACTCTAGCCTGGATGACAGAGAAACACTCTGTCTAAAAAGGACGAAACAAAACAAAAACCCTTTATTTCCCATTTTAAAATCAGTTGAAAATCATCTTCTCTTTTCAATTTCTAGCACTCTACCAATTCCATCAGAATAAAATCCGTGATTTCCTTTACTTTCTAATTGTATAACTTTTATACCTAACTGCTACATTTATCATGGACTTCTACTTAACCATGAATGACTTTGCTCTCTGAAATTCTCGAGATCTGCTAAACTTGAGACTTTGAGACTTTGGGTTTAACTTTTACTCAAATACATTTTTCTGATAATAACATCTTTATTTTGCTACCCATTTAGCAACACTATAATTCCTTTTCACAATCATTTCCCTTAGAGACTTCGGGGTACAATGGAGAATATACTGTCCAAGAACATTTAGCATAGTAATTGAATCCTGGAGTCTGCCTGCCTTCTCAGAGGTGAAGCTTTGCTTTGTCTCAACCTTGACTCACAGTAGGAAATATAATTTATGAAGATTTATAAATGATCTTTTGCCTGTACTAAAATATTTACTCAATTCTACAGTTCCCATCTAGCCACGAGGTCACTATATCTTTATCACTGTATCACTGAAATCCGTAATGAACAACTGGAGTCACACACAATAAAGTTTGCCTTTCACGGAGTCCATAGAATAATATTACCATTCTATTATCTGTGGAACCACAGGCTTATGCTATAAAATTCAGGAGGCCTAGGGAAGTTGTGCCTTCCAGGAAGCCAGTATGAAATGTGATTCCTTCCAAATCTTCCTGCCTGGCATTCACCCACCAGAAACAATAAATTATCAAAATCTTCTGGGGTGGCAAGGAAAAAGCATGAATACTTTCACCTTTCTATCATCTACAATCTAATCATAGAAGACTTTACCAAACCCAAGCAAAAATTTCAAATGCTTTTAGATACCCTTTTTAGAATTCCAGGCATCTCTACTATAATTGAAGAAATAATATATTGGACTTGTCTGTCTTGGGGTGAGTATAAACGTTTGAATAAGTGGAAAAAGAGAAAATATCCAAGTTAATTATTTTCTGTCTTCAGCTTAAGGCTCTTCAAACATGTGCAATCTTAAGGCTCTTTAACCTTTGCTGCTTCCCAAGAATTTAACACAATGTCTGAAAAACAGGTGATGGTAGAGGTTCATGAAGTTTTCATCCTTCTCATACTCCTTTCTGATTAGTGATAATAACAAGTTGTGCCCTGCACATTGTTTAGATAATGAGATCTGGGGACCACTTACAAATTCACTAGCTTGGTTTTGTTGCACAGATTTAACAACACCAAGCAGGAAATAGTGTAAGGCCTGAGTCCTCTTTACCTTTATTATATTTAGTAAGTACTTGCCAAGTGGTTCAGTAGTCTAATTCTATGACAATCAACTTGTTAATCTCTACTGGTTCCTCAGTGGGTGACATTACCAACAAGTCGAAGTTCATTTAGATCCTTCAGGTGTTGAGATCGGTTCCGGAATGCAGGGGACGCTCAGCTCCCCCGCTGAGATGTGGTTTTTCCAGGCTCTTGGTCCCTCACTCACCCAAGAATGGGAGGGAGGACCGTGACGGGCGTGGTGGATTAGTTTAAGTAAATATTGGTCCCAAAGAGTTTTGCAGAAAGTGTTTTATTTAGGCAGAGAGAGAGAAAAAAAGAAGAAAGAGAAAGAGAGAGAGAGAGAGAGAGAGAGAGAGAGAGAGAGAGAACAGCTCCCACGATGTCATGGAAGGGGAACAAGAAATGGAGTCTTCCTGGATGTGGGAGAATGGGGAATGGGACTTGTAACCCGGGAGATATTCCTGCCCTATTCAAGTTTTCTGTCCTATGAAACGAGTTCCTTTAAACTTCTGCTGGAGTGACTGACCTTTGATTTCTTTCTGGGTGCCACAACTTAAAGAAAGACCTTTAAGCTCCTGGATGGAGATGTGGGAGTATGGTGCTGGGAAGTTCTTGTCTTTGAAACTACACGTCTTGGTGGACCCGGGAAGTGAATACATTACCTCAGTATTAATCTCAAAAAAAAAAATTTCTAATTATTGATTGAATAACAAAGACAAAATAGCTAACAAAATAGCTCCTCATATTTATTATCCATTTTAATCAGCAGACAGAACTATTTGCCATATGATCCTTGTCTAAAGAATTGTGCTGTTCTGCAGAAAAAGAACTCTTCTTTATGTATTGTCTTTCAAGTTGGTTGATTGTTAGCTAAAATGAGTAGGCAGCAAATCTAATGAAGAATAATACTGAGTTAGGGTTGATTATTTTAAAATATTTTCTCAACCATTTCTCAAGTCCACAGTTTCCATCTAGACATTCCATCTTTCTAGAACTTTTAAGGAACTACTCTAGTCAAGCACAAGAAACTTGTTTCCTGAAATCTCTTGGGTCATTTTGGCATTCTATTATTTACAAAATCACTGACTTTGTTCACTAATATTACATTGTCTCTTGTTTGCTACCAGCTAGCATTATATCTGAATTACCTTTTAGTTTTGCTTTCACCTTTTTTAAAAATCTTATCAATTGCAAGGTAGTTAACTCTGAAAATGGGATATGAGTTTACATTTTCCTTAAGTTTATGTTGTGATCTTAGTCTTAAATGCTCAATAATACCCAACCCTGCAATAGGGAGGGTTTGCAGCAACGTAATTTAGATAAATTTAATATGGGCAGTGGATACAGTCTAACATGGAAAATAAGAGTGGTAAACAGTGAATCACGTTAATTCAGCAACCATTCTTTGAATTAATCTTTTAAAAATATAAACCTTTAATCACCTGCACTTGGGTCTCTGGCATGCCTAAACTCTACTGATGGTTTACAATTTTGTAAAAAAAAAAAAGATTTATGCTTTCTAGATACAGAGCAGGCGCTAATATGATAAACAGATAGATATTTAGGAGAGATATTAAGTTTACCTGACCTAAGACATGGATTTTCAGTTAGTTTTGTCCCTTCAAATTTATCTATAAAAATTATAAAGTAAAAATTATAAAATACAATAAATGCAACTTACATTAATTAGGTTTCAACCATACACATGTAGATTGTGCTTAAATATACTTCAGAGGTCGCTCAAGCCTGTAATCCCAGCACTTTGGGAGGCCGAGGTGGGTGAATCACAAGGTCATGAGATCGAGACCATCCTGGTCAGCATGATGAAACACCGTCTTTACTAAAAATACAAAAAATTAGCTGGACATGGTGGCGCGTGCCTGTAATCCCAGTTACTCGGGAGGCTGAGGCAGGAGAATTGCCTGAACCCAGGAGGCGGAGGTTGCGGTGAGCTGAGATCGCGCCATTGCACTCCAGCCTGGGTAACAAGAGGGAAACTGCATCTCAAAAAAAAAAAATGTTTAGCTGGAATCTGGAGGCGTTGACGGAGCAGAATCTAGGAGCATCTGTGGCAGGGGATGGTCTTTCCTTTGTTAAAGTGAACCATTAAGTCAGAGCACTTTGCTCTCGTTACACACACACACA
>CAUYOR010028948.1:0-11579 GCA_963573925.1 Callimico goeldii | reverse complement strand
CCAGCTAATTTTTTGTATTTTTAGTAGAGACGGGGTTTCACCATGTTGACCAGGATGGTCTCGATCTCTTGACCTCGTGATCCACCCGCCTCGGCCTCCCAAAGTGCTGGGATTACAGGCTTGAGCCACCGCGCCCGGCTAAACACTTTCTTAACTTTCTTAATTCACAAGATGCCTGGTTTTCTCATTACTACTGGCCATGCCTTTCAGTGTCCTTTGCAGCTTCTTTCTCCTCTCTCTAACATGGAAACTTGGGTTACCTCGGGTCCAGTCCTTTGGACCTTCCTTTAACTCTGTTTACTCCTTGGGTGATCTCATCTCCTCCTGCTGTGTATGGATGATACCCAAACTCACATCTCCAGACCTGGCCTAACTTCTGAATGCCAGATTTATATATCCTGCTGTTTCCTTGGCATCTCCAGTGTGCAATAGATATCTCACATTTTACAGGGCCAAATGTGTTCCTATTCTACCCCAACCTCCCCTCTCCTCACATGTCCTTCCATCCAAAAGACAGTAATCTTTTCAATATGTGTCAGCCTAGGCGACCGAGGGAGACCCTGTCTCAAAAATCTTGCAGGCAGACTTCTCTGTTTCCCTTACATCTCCATCCAGTCCTGCAAAACCTGTCAGCTGTGCTTTCAAAATATATGTAGAGGCCGGCTGCGGTGGTGCGTGCCTGTAGTCCCAGCTACTTGGAAGACTGAGGTGGGAGGATCGCTTGAGCCCAGGAGTTCTGGGCTATAATGCGCTGTGCGGATTGGGTGTCCGACTAAGTCCAGCATC
The DNA here is from genome assembly GCA_963573925.1 of Callimico goeldii. Taxonomy (NCBI): domain Eukaryota; kingdom Metazoa; phylum Chordata; class Mammalia; order Primates; family Cebidae; genus Callimico; species Callimico goeldii. The sequence goes on along the minus strand of CAUYOR010028948.1, from coordinate 10,793 downwards.
AATATGGTGACCTCCTGGGAGCAGGGCCCACCAGGTTGCCTAAGGAGGGTAGAACCAGCCCAGGTCGGAAATGGAGAAGGTCAAAACTCCTCTGCTGCTCAGTAGTGGGATCACACCTGTGTATAGCCACTGCACTCCAGTCTGGGCAACATAGTGAGACCCCAACCGTCTCTAAAATATATATATATATATATATGTAGAGGCTAGGCACAGTGGCTCAGTAATCCCAGTACTCCCAGCACTTTGGGAGGCTGAGGCATGCCACCACATCCAGCTGATTTCTGTACTTTTGTAGAGTGATCTACAGATCACTTGAGGTCAGGAGTTCAAGAGCAGCCTGGCCAACATAGTGAAAATCCACCTCCACTAAAAACACATTAAAAAATTAGCTGGGTGTGGCAGCATAGGATATGCCTCTGTCTCCAGCCTGGGCAACAGAGCAAGACTCTGTCTTAAAAAAACAAAATCAGCCAGGCACGGTAGTTCAAGCCTGTAATCCCAGCACTTTGGGAGGCCGAGATGGGTGGATCACAAGGTCAACAGATCAAGACCATCCTGGTCAACATGGTGAAACCCGTCTCTACTAAAAATACAAAAAATTAGCTGGGCATGGTGGCGCGTGCCTGTAATCCCAGCTACTCAGGAGGCTGAGGCAGGAGAATTGCCTGAACCCTGGAGGCAGAGGTTGCAGTGAGCCAAGATCACGCCATTGCACTCCAGCCTGGGTAACAAGAGAGAAACTCTGTCTCAAAAAAAAAAAAAAAAGTAAGGCTTTCCTAACTGCTGCCTTCCCTCTCAGCTGAGGAATTTCTCCCCAGGAGGCATTAGGGTTCCTAGAGCATTAACGAAATGACCTGGCCACACTACTCGGTTATCTCAAAATTCTTGGAGGGGTTCAATTTAGCCTCTCTGGGGAAGATCACATCAGGCCAACAAATATACCTTGTTTCCCAAGCCTGAGACCCCAGCCCCATAGCCAGGGAGGCTTATATAGGCACTTTTTTTTTTTTTTTTTTTTTGGCAGTCTCACTCTGTCACCAGGCTGGCGTGCAGTGGTGCAATCTCGGCTCTTGAGATCTCAATCTCTTGACCTTGTGATCTGCCCACCTCGGCTTCCCAAAGTGCTGGAATTATAGGCTTAAGCCACCATGCCTGGCCTGGCATATTTTAAGAAAAAGTATTTTCTTGGCTGGGTGCAGTTGCTAACACCTGTAATCCCAACACTTTAGGAGGGCGAGCCTATAGTCCCAGCTACTCAGGAGGCTGAAGTAGGAGAATTGCTTGAACCCGGGAGGCGGAGGTTGCAGTGAGCGGAGATCACACTATTGCAGTCCAGCCTGGGCGACAGAGCGAGACTCTGTCTCAAAAATAAAAATAAAAATAAAAATATATATATTTATGATATATCATATCATATATATATATCATAAATATATATTTATATTAAATATATATGTTAAATGTGTGTATATATATGTTAAATGTGTATACATATGTTAAATGTGTGTGTGTATATTTAACACAGTGTCCAGCCAGCACTGTGTTTTCAGGGTTCATCCAGGTTATAGCAGGGGTCAGTCCTTCATTCTTTTTTGTAGTTAATATATATATGGTTTTGATATTGGTGTGGTCTGGCTCTGTTGCCCATGCTGGGACTCAAACTCCTGGGCTGAAGCCATTCTCCCTTCCTTGGTTTCTTGGAGTGCTGAGATTATAGGCATGAGCCATCATGCCCTGTGTGTAGGCACTTAAAAAAAAAGAATGCAAATCTCTGCTCCCTTCCTTCCCAAGGCTTAGAAGCAGGAAGATGGGTTCTGCGGGGAGTCAACCTTATTTAAGAATCCTTCAGGGAGTGTTTGTAGACGCTGGCGTGCATGGGTCAGCATGTTTGGTGGGAGGCAGTTGGTAGGCCGGTGCTGTGTAGGAGAGGCTGGCGGGAGGGGGAAGTCGTAACAAGCAATGTTTAACAACACTTGCGGGTTATTCGTCTTTTTTTTTTTACAGCTTGTAATAAAATGGATATAATATAAAGTGTACGTGTTTTTTCATATGTTAAAAAGAGTTGTGCAACCATCACCATAATCTCTAATTTTAGAATATCTTTGTGTCTCTCAAAGAAACCTCATCCACAGTTCCTGTTCCACTAATTTCCTCTCCCTCTTCCCAGCCCCTGGCAACTCCTAATCTACTTTATTTTTTTTGAGACAAGGTCTCACTCTATTGCCCAGGCTGGAGTGCAGTGGCACGATCTTTGCTCACTGCAACCTCCATCTCCTGGGTTCAAGCAGTTCTCCATCCTCAGCCTCCTGAGTAGCTGGGAACACAGGTGCACATCACTCACCATGCCTGGCTAGTTTTTTTTTTTTACTTTTTTTTTTATTTATTTTTTTAAATTTTTATAAAAAACAAGTTTTTTCAAAGTATTCAACGAAGGTAAAAAAAAAAATCTAAAAATTAAAAAAACAGCAAAAACCAAACATAGTATGTTAAATGGTGATAAACGCCAAGGGGAGGAATAAAGCAGGGACAGGGACGTTAGGGTGGAGGATGAAGTTTTCATTAGGGTGGCCAGGGAGGGCCTCTCTGGTGTGGCATTTAAGTAATGACCCAAGAGAGACGACAGGAACGAGCCAGGGAGGTGTTGGGAGAAAAATCATTCCAGACAGCCAATGCAAAGGCCCTGGGGCCACCATGCACCTGTGTGGCTGTGGTACTGTGAGGTGGGCGACGTGGCCAGAGCCAAATGGGTGAGGGGTAGAGGGTGGGAGTGGACGTAAGAGAGGGGCCAAGGGTGCAACCTCGCTTTTACTCTGAGATGCGAGCCCAGGGAGGGCATTGACCTGATTTTTGTCCTTCAGACTCCCTGACCACCTCTGGTCATGCCTGCCTCATGCCTGCAGAACAGACTTGAATCTCACCGCCTCAGTGAACGGTTCCTTCCTTCTCTGGAACCCGGCTCCTTCTCCATAAAATGCGGAGACTGGCCCCATTCATTCAACTCACTGAGGACTTGCAAGTACGAGACTCCGCCCTGAGTGTGTCTGAGGACCCAGAGCGGAGTGAGCTGGGAGTCCCGCCTCAAGGAGCTCCTGGCCCAGGGTGGGTCTAGGTCTAGCTATCATGGAAGCAAGGAAGTGACCCGGTGCTGGGGGGGCTAGAACGTGCTAGGTCCCTCCTGCCATCCAGGGGGCCACGGACAGCAGTGGCAATTCCAAGGCGGTGGAAGCATCAAGCAGGAAAAATAGTCTCCCTACCCTGCGTTGCCCCCTCCTGCTAAAGAAGTCTGCCCCTACCTTCTCTCTCTCTCTCTTTTTTTTTTTTTTTGAGACAGGTCTCACTCTATCGCCCAGGCAGCAGTTGGAATGCAGCGGCACAAACACAGCTCACTGCAGCCTCAACTCCTGTGTTCAAGTGATTCTCCCACTTCAGCCTCCCGAGTTGCTGGGACCACAGGCATGCACAACCAGTCCCAGTTATTATTTTTTTCTAGTAAAGACAGGCTGTCACTATGTTACCCCAGACTGGTCCCAAACTCCTGGGCTCAAGTAATCCTCCTGCCTCGGCCTCCACAGTGCTGGGATTACAGGCATGAGCCACCAGGCCCGGCCCCTACTCTCATCCATCGCCTCAAACGTCCCCATCTCTGCCCCACCGCATCAGTCACAGAAACAGTGGGAGAGTTCTGTCTTCCCAACAGCAGGGCTTCACCTCTGCCCAACAGACCTAGATGCACCTGCTGTCCCCACCCCACTCCCACATGCCCCTGGAGAAGTCCTTCTGAATGCCCAGCTGCCCTGGAGGCAGCCCTGGATCCGGTCCCAACAAACTCCTGCCTTTCCTTCAAGCCTCTCCCATGTGGAATCTCAGTTCTGCTCAGAGAACCCACTTCCTCCCAGACCCTCTTCTCTCCCGAGCCCAGCAACTCCAGCTTCCAGTGACTTGGCCCTGAGGCTCTCAGGCCTCAAACGCTGGACGCCTGCACTCCGAATGCAGCAGGGCCTCTCCACCCTGTGGCCCCCAAATCGTCAAGGCTCACCCCAGGCATCCAGTGTGACCTGGATACACCGGGGCCAAGCTCCATCCCTGGGACTTTACCCCCCCTCAACCCCCCCACACCACCCACTTCCTCTCCAGCCCTGTGGCCTTTGACCAGGAAGGGTTTGGGAGTTTTTGCAATCACCCAGCCCTATGCCTCCCCTCCCTGGAGCCAAGAGTCCAGGCCCCCAGCACTTTCCTCCCCCAGGCCAAGGAGTCCAGGCTCCCAGCCTCCTCCTCTCCCAGGATCCAGGAGCCTGAGCCCCCAGCCCCCTCTTCCTATGGATCAGGAGGTGCAGGCCCCCTCACCTCACTGCAGCCGGGCTAGAGGTGAGGATGCTGAGTTCTGAAGACAGTGAAGACCGACCACAGCGCTGATGGGGCAGGCAGGGCCTGCAGGCCTTGGCTCCAAAGGGCCGAGCCCTTCTGGCTGCCCCACCCTTCCTCAACCAGCAGGAACGCTCTGCCAGGGCTAATTACTGTCACCTGGGCAGGTGAAAGCACCTGCCCTGGGAGGGGCCGAGACTGCTGGGCTTGAAAAAGAAAAGCAGCCAGGGATCCGCCCTGGGGCAGAGGTTGGGGCCCTTGGCATTCGGCCCTCTGACCTGGCTTCTAGTGCTGGGATTCTGGAGTCCTAGGGCTCAATTCACTCCTGTCTCAGACCCAGGATTTCAGGCCCCCAGCCCCTGCTGCTAGAGACCCAGTAGACCGGGCTTGGCGGCCCCTCCTACCCTAAGACCCCAGACCTGCAGTCCTGGCCCCTGTTCTTTCCTCTCCTAAGACCCAGGACTTCAGGCTCTCGTCGCAGCCCCTCCTCAGACCTGGGACACCCGTACCCCAAGGCTCCTCCTCGGATCCAGGAGTCGAAGCGCCCAACACCCATTCCCCTGGACCCAAGCGTCTGTGTCGTGGCCCCCTCAACCCGCAGATCCTCGGGGCTACCTGGGGGCGCCGGCCGGAGCGGGGAGATGGGGAGAGAGCAAGGGAATCCCCGTCCTCTTCAGGTGTGGCGACCTCCTCCGCGGTCCAGCGCGGGGCGGGGCCCTGTCGCGTCACGGGGTGGGAGCCCGGCTCTGATGTCACCCAGCACCTGCCCGGCTGGGGACGGGGCGGGCCTGGCGCTTCAGGGCCTCTGACTGACAGGGGCCAGGGGAAGGCGGGGGTTGAGCCTGCTGCCAGGTGGGCGGCGGCGGCGGCGGCGCCAGGGGCTCCTCCCCCTTATGGCGGGCAAAGGTCGAGGGCCCGCCGCAGAGAAGGCTGAGGATTCCCGGGATTCAAACCGTGCTGGAGCTTCCTGGGCCTCAGCTTTCCCTGCTGTGAATGGCGGCCAGTGAAATTAATAAAACGAGGTGCAGAAAGTTCCCAGCCCAGTGCTTCATCATTAATCTCCCTCAACCTCAGCTTCCCAACCGTGGGCACGGAACCACAAAATCTGTAGATGGTGAGAGTACCAAGAAGAGGACAGTGTTGTTCTGTCCTGAGCTTCAGTCTCAGGAGTGAAATAAGGAATATATGATGATAAGAGTACCTACTATGTGTCGAGTATTTTCTCCTCTTAGAACAGCTCTTTGAGATCACAATTTTTTTTTTTTAAGAGACAGGGTCTCTCTCTGTCGCCCAGCATGGAGTGCAGTGCCACGAACATGGCTCACTGCAGCCTTGACCTCCTGGACTCAAGCAATGCTCCCTGCTCAGCCTCCCGAGTAACTGGGATGACAGGGGCGCGCCACCACACCCGGCTAAATTTTTTTACTTTTTATAGAGACAAGGTCACGCTACGTTGCCCAAGCTGGTCTCGAACTCCTCAAGCGATTCCTTTGCCTCCACCTGCCAAAGTGCTCAACAACTAATGACATAGGGACGATCAGCATGTCTGTTTCTCTAATAGGGAAACTGAGACAGGAAGAGTCAAAGTAAGGCACTCAAGGTCACACAATATAAGAGGGAGGTCCGGGATTCAAGCCCAGACTCTTTTCTGCCATTCTAAAGGAGGGGATCTGGAAAGAACTTGTAGCAGATCCTTAAAGACATCAATTTCTGCGTTCCCGTTGGTGATACTACCCACCTGCTTCCCCATCTACGCCACAGGACCACCACCTTCCTTAGGGGACTCCTGCAGGATTGAAAAGGTTAAAGGACCCAGCACACAGTTGGTCTCCGGAGTGTTTTTTCCCACCGGGTCCCCCTGCAGTCACCAGTTTGGGCCAGTCTCACCCTTCCCCTCTCTGTATAATGGGTACAATATAACTCACTTCCAGTCAATACGATAAAGGAAATTATTTAGTTATTAAAAAAAAAAAGCATCCTAGTACTCTCAAATATGTCCTTTCCCCACCCCTCCGCCTCTGCCAGTCACGGCCCCTCTCTCTGGCCCCCGATTCTGACACGTGAGAACAGAGACATGTCATGCTGGGGGCGGGGGACTGGAGGCGATGACTCAGGTATTAAAGCGTCCGAGGTCCCAAAGACAGCCTCAGTTTCCCCTTCTGCGGAAAAGGCCTGGGGCTGCCAGCGAGGACCCCGACCCGGCCTTGCACACAGCGGCAACTGGAGTTGGGGGAGTGTAGACGTCCCGCCCCCCCACCTCCGCCGCCGTCCCGCTGTGCGCCCAAGGTGAGTGTCCGCGTCACCTCCCCGCCTTCCCCCGCCTCCTGCCCCGGCACCCGGGCCCGGATCGCAGCCCCCAGGCTCCAGCTTCCCCGGGCCCAGACCCGTTCTGCCGCCCCCGGAGGGCTGCCAGCCCCAGGCACTCACCGGCTTCCAGGGCCGTCCCGAGGCTTCGGCCTGGGGAGAAAGAGGGGCGGGTCCGCCGGGACGGCCCCGCCCCCACTAGCGCAGCAGGGGCCAATCGGCGACCGCTGCGGCAAGCTACGGCCCCGCCCATGGGGGACGGGAGCCGCCAATCAAAAAGAGCGGCTGGCGGGTGGGGCCAATCAGAAGTTGTCGAAGGGTGCCAGCCGTGGGAAAAGAACGCGGCCGGAGCGCAGAGCTAGGCGGCGCGGTCGGGGGTGGGAGCCGAGGCCTGACAGGCACGGGGCGCCACCAATGGCGGGGTGCGGGGGGCGGCCGGGGGAGGGAGGCCCAAGGGGCCCGGGTGAATGGGCCGCTTTGTGCGCAAGGCATGAATGGGCGCCTTTGTATGGGCCGGCGTGGGGGGGCTGCCGGAGGCCGGAATGCCTGGGTCCCCCAGGAGCCGGCGGGCAGGAGAGACAGGAGAGAGAATTCACTTTTGTCGAACGTAGACCATGTACCAGGCACCCTCCCAGGCTCTCTCACCCACCGAGTAGGTGTGGGCCGTGATACCATCAGAATAACAATGATCGTTTATCGAGCACCCGAAGTAGGCCGGGAGCTGTGCTCAGCACCTTACCTGCATGATCTCATTCAATCCTTACAACGAACCCCTTGAAATTGGTGCTATTAAGATCTTCATTTTCTAGATGAGGTAAACCCAAGCTTAGAAAGAGGGTGTTAATTGCAGAAAGTTACAGAGCTGGCTGATGGCAGAGCAAGGACTCAGATCCAACCAGAAGCTGTGCTTTTAACCTCCATGCTATGCCCAAACGTGGCAATGAGTCTCAATTCACAATTTACATATGGAAAAACTGAGGCTGGGAGAGGCAGAAGACCCCAAGGTTGGCAGGGCACAGTGGCTCACACCTGTAATCCCAACACTTTGGGAGGCCAGGGCTGGAGGATCACTTGAGCCCAAGAGGTCAAGACCAGCCTGGGCAACATAGACCCCACCTCTATTTAAAAGGAAAATAAAGAGACAAAGTCACGAGGAATGGCTCCACTGAACCTGAGGTGGCCTGCCAGCCTGTCTCGGCTGCTCAGCAGCCGTGTGGACTCAGGCCAGTTGCTGGACTTTTTTGAGCTTCCATTTATTTCGGCACTTGTAGAATGGGAGTGATGGACTGTCTGCCGTCAACCTTGCCCTCCTTACAGTCTGCTCTGTTCAGATGGGCCTTTCCTCTGTTCAGAACCTTCCATGGCTCCCATTTCACTCAGTAAAAGTCAGAACTCACTATGACCCACGAGGTCCTGCAGGATGTGGCCTTTTTGCTCTCTCTGGTCTCACCCGCAAGTTCCCCACTTCATACTGCTTGTGGCTTCATTTCTCAAACACTCCTGAGGCCTGGTGCTGCCCCAAGGCTTTTGCATTCTCTGTTCTGTCCACCAAGAATGCTCTTTCCCAGGTTATGCGTGACAGCCTCCCTCCCACATCACCCATTCTGCTCCAATATCACCTCTTCCAAGAAGCCTTTCCTGGCCATCCTATAGAAGACAGTTCCAGTCATCACTCTCTGCTTGATGCCACTTTGCTTGTTCTCGTAGTGCTGGGAGTGTTTGCTAATTTATCTGTTTATCATCTGTCTCCTCACTAGAATTGAAGTCCCACAAGGACAAAGATCTTTATTTTGTTGAGTGCCTGGCACACAGTAGGTGTTTAATAAGTGTCGAGTAAATAATAATGAGTCCTTGTATTGAGTGGATTAAGTGAATTGGTGTGGTGCATACAAAGATTTCTTTTTTTTTTTTTTGAGATGGAGTTTCGCTCTTGTTACCCAGGCTGGAGTGCAATGGCACAATCTCATCTCACCACAACCTCCACCTCCCAGGTTCAAGCAATTCTCCTGCTTCAGCCTCCCGAGTAGCTGGAACTACAGTCACCTACCACCATGCCCAGCTAATTTTTGTATTTTTAGTAGAGACGGGGTTTCACCATGTTGACCAGGATGGTCTCGATCTCTTGACCTCATGGTCCACCCACCTCAGCCTCCCAAAGTGCTGGGATTACAGGAATGAGCCACTGCGCCCGGCCACAAAGCTCTTAGTACAGTCCTGGCACTGGGGAAAAAGCTAAATAAGAAAATACTGGCCGGGCATGGTTGCACACGCCTCTAATCCCAGCACTTTAGGAGGCCGAGGCCAGTGGATCACTTGAGGTCAGGAGTTCAAGAGCAGCCTGGCCAACATGGTGAAACCCCATGTCTACTAAAAATACAAAAATTATTCAGGCATCACGGCACACGCCTGTAATCCCAGCTACTCAGGAAGCTGAGGCAGGAGAATCACTTGAACCTGGGAGGTGGAGGTTGCAGTGAGCCGAGATCGCACCACTGCACTCCAGCCTGGGCAGCAGAGCAAGACTCCATCTCAAAAAGAAAAAGAAAATACTGATCATCATGACTATTGCCATTTATTGCCCTATAAACAGAGTGCAGGAAAGAAAGTATATACAAACGAAGTCTAGCATGGGAGAAAGAAGCCAGAGAAAGATCAAAGGAAAAGTTGGGAGATAAGAGATGGTAGACACAGAGACAAGAGAAGAGAGCTGGAGCTGGGTGCTGAGGGCAGACACTGATTCCAGCATCCAACCCCCGATGCATTTGCTCAGCAACGGCAAAGGTGAATCACAGGACCATCCCTGTAGTCACAGGGTCAAGATTGCCACGGCTTTGAGATCTACTTCTTTGCAGTGGGGAAACTGCATCCAGGGGAGGAAAAGGACCTTTCTGAGAGTACCCACAGTGATAACACAGCTCATGTTTGTGACATCTTATTGTGCACTGCAAACATGACTGTCATTATGTCAGTGCATCCTCATGGCAGCCCATGAGGCTGGCGGTGTCATGCCCACTTTATAGGCCAGCAACATGTCCAGGGTCTCCGGGCTGCTGCCGGTGGTGGATCTGGGCTCCAACTCCTGTGGAGCAGACCCCTGAATCTGTCTTAACCAAGACAGAGCTGAGGGCTCCTGTCACTCTGGCTGGAGTGTTCTCCATAGAAACATCCTGCAGTGAGGATAACGAAAGCTGCTGTGTATGGAGTGCTGCCTGTGTGCTGGACATTGTGCTCTTTTACATATTAACTCACTGGATTTTCTCCACAACCCTGCGAGGGTGGTGCTATTACGATCCCCATTTGATGGACAGAAAACTGAGGTCCAGGCCAGGTGCAGTGACTCACACCTGTGATCCCAGCATTTTGGGAGGCCGAGGTGGGAGGATCACCTGAGGCAGGAGATTGAGACCAGCCTAGTCAACATAGTGAAACCCCATCTCTACTAAAAATACAAAAATTAGCCAGGCATGGTAGCAGGCATCTGTAGCGCCAGGTACTCAGGACACTGAGACAGGAGAATTGCTTGAACAAGGAGGCGGAGGTTACAGTGAGCTGAGATGGTGCCATTGCACTCCAGCCTGGGCGACAGAGTGAGACTCCTTCTTAAAAAAAAAGAAAAAGAAAGAAAAGAAAGAACCCTAAGGTCTGGAGACATGAACGTCCTGATCACAAGGGCGCTAGGAAAGACTGTGGACTAGGACACAACAGAATTTCAAACAGGAAAGAAGACACAGGTACCCACATTTTAACTGTAATCTGCCTGGTAACTGGTGATGTCATCACCACCACCCAGGGCTAAATCTACCCGCAACTTGTGATATCATCATGTCCACCTAGGTTCTAAACTGAGCTTGGAATTGGAGATGTCATTAATTCTGCTCAATCAATGGAGTAATGGATGACATCACTGAATGATAGTAATGAGCTTTCTTTTGCTGAGGGCATTCTAGGAGCTGGATGCCCTTATCAGCACTTTGAAAGTTGCAGGGTTTTTTTGAGACGGAGTTTCGCTCTTGTTACCCAGGCTGGAGTGCAATGGCGCGATCTCGGCTCACCGCAACCTCCGCCTCCTGGGTTCAGGCAATTCTCCTGCCTCAGCCTCCCGAGTAGCTGGGATTACAGGCACGCGC
>CAUYOR010028947.1:0-19817 GCA_963573925.1 Callimico goeldii | reverse complement strand
CACACTGTAACCTGGACCTCCCAGGATCAGGCAAGCCTTCTGCCTCAACCTCCCAAGCAGTCGGGACTACAGGCGCATGCCACCATGTCCAGCTAATTTATTTATTTATTTATTCTTTCTTTCTTCTCTCTCTCTCTCTCTTCTTTCTTCATTCAATTAATGTCCAGGCAGTGCCTTAGACATTGCATACTTCCCACAGAATCCAGCTTTAGTGATGGGCACTGAGTAGGTCTTCAGTACATTTTAAAGTGTTGTGCAACGTACATTTCTGCAAGTCTCACTAGTCCATGGTTACCAAGCATTCTTAGGCAGGAGTGATTTGAACTGCACTGAATTTCACTCTCTGTTCCTTTGTAAAACAAGACCTCCAGCACCTCTCTAAAAAGCACTTATTATGCCCTAAGGATGCCTAGTCTTATAGTTCATATGCTTATAATCCTCTAAAACACAAGCTTCTCTCATGGATGTTTACTCTCCGTGCAGCTACTTACGGGCAACTTACTGCTGCACCTGCTGCTGTTGCTGCCTTCTATGATAACCATGAAGTACACACCATGGGAGCTACCCACCAGTGCTCCAGAAGTTGCAATACCTGAGAGGTAATGGAGAAGATGAGATGTTCCATGACCCTGCATCACATTACCTCATCTTGCAAGCCAGTGGCTGCTGATGCTTTGATATTGCATAGAGTAATATATGAAAATATTTCCATCAGTGCCTTCCTGTAGTTCTTCTTTTCTGGTGCTTGACTCCATAGCACCAGGGAGGTGGGGATGGGTGAATGGGTAGGGTATGTAACATCAACACATTCTTTCTTTTCCAATCCAGTTTCGCCATCAATCCTTAAAACTTGTGTATGTAGTTACGTACCCCAACATCTTATCAGATATGCTACATATGTCTGAATCACAGTAGGTGATCCAACTCAGTTCAAAACTACCAGATTCAAATGAATAAAAGATTCCAAATTTTTCTCTACGTTGTTCTCCTGCACTCTAAGGTGTTTGTTTGTAGTACCAATACATTCATAACGTTCCAGATTTAATCTAGTGAAGCCAGGGGCCTTTCCTTCCTTTAAATATACTCTGTAGATTGTTTTCTTTTACAGAAACTGTACCTTAGGTGAGGAGAGAAAAAATAATTTGTTGTTCTGCACTAGTTTCCTGCAAGGAGCCCAAGGGTTGAGACAGCTTCATCCAGTCTTTACTCCTTTAAAATGACAGAAAACTGCTGCAATGTGGGTTGTTCTGTCTATGCCAGGGGTGACCTAGAGCCAGTGTGTCTGTTCTGGTTTCTCCTCTGTGTGCATGGCCTGGGGACAGAGATAGAGCAGAGTATCGAAACCTCGAGTGCCCACTTCTGAAACAGAAGCTTAGTTGTCTAGATTGTGTGGGGGATTTTTGAGGAAACCCAGGGCAACCTCCAGTTTTCCTAATTCTTACTTTATTCTATGATGACTCTATGAATTATCAGGTTTTAGAACTAAAAACAAATGCAAATTATTCTAACATGCGTAACTCACCTAATTATTAAGAAGTGAAATAATAACTTTATAAATATTTATCATTTAAAATATATGTCAAATTGACTGTCAGACATCTCATCTGTTTACCATATCGTGGTATGTTCATGTGAACATTGCTCAGTTTCTGGTCACGTGGCAGAACCATCCTAACATAGATACAACATCAAATAATGAAACAAGCCTTTCTAGGGAAGTGAGGCAAATGGATTACTGCAGGAGATTTCCCTACCAGGAAAACAGAGGACGGTGTATGGTATAATAGTAGACAGAGGAGAGAATACCTGATACATGCAGTGCTAGGCGTTTTATCTGCTGGAAATATGCCTGTTTGGCGTTCTCTTCGTCATATATGAGTAATTAGGCTATAGCACTTAATGTTACTTCATAGATTTGTAAGACCAGTTCTTAGGGGACAGGTGATTTTCTCCAAAAGTGCTTCTCCTGCTGCAAAGAGATGTACTCGTGTAGATCAACAGAAATGATGTTCTTAGGGGTAAGCAATCAAGTGTCAGATAAAAGTGCACATTTATTTATTTATTTATTTATTTCTATTGCACTTTAGGTTCTGGGGTATATGTGGACATGATGCAGGACTTTTGCATGGGTACATACACGGCAATGTGGTTTGCTGTCTCCATCCCCCTATCACCTCTATCTGGCATTTCTCATCATGTTATCCCTCCCCAACCTCCTCACCCTCCACTGTCCCTCCCCTAGCCCGACCACAGACCCCAGTGTGTGATGCTCCCCTCCCTGTGTCCATGTGTTCTCATTGTTCACAGGCCTATGAGTGAGAACATGCAGTGTTTGATTTTCTGTTCTTGCATCAGTTTGCTGAGAATGATGGTTTCCAGATTCATCTATGTACCTACAAAGGACACGAACTCGTCGTTTTTTTTATGGCTGCATAGTGTGCTATGGTATATATGTGCCACATTTTCCTTGTCCAATCTATCATCGATGGGTACTTGGGTTGGTTCCAGGTCTTTGCTGTTGTAAACAGTGCTGCAATGAACATTCGTGTGCATGTGTCTTTATAATAGAACAGTTTACATATTTCTATAAAATATAACATAATCAATATAACTTCTTTTGCATACAGTTCAAAAGACAGATTTAGTATAGAGTACTATTTAACACTTTTATGACAAAACTTCAAAGATTATTAAGTTAAAAATTTTTCAGCAGCAGGACAGGGCAGCTTGGTGCTGTCCAGGCCTGTTGTTGGATAGGATGGCAAAGGTATTAGCAAATTCCATACAATAAGTAGGGCAAAGGTTGTACCCAGGAACCTAGGCTAATGCCGGGATTATAATTATAGAAGGGTTATGGGTCCTAGAAATCAGGAATATGAGGAGCAAGGGATAGGGACCCCCAGTGGAAGGATCTGGGCAACAGTGAACCAGGAACAAGGTGTCCATCTGCAGGTCTGCAATCTGTGCATCAAGCATGGGTTAACAACGGCAAGGAAAACGTTAGTACTTAGCTTCTCAGTGATTGGAATCCTTAAATATTGTCCTTCACTTTCCCAAGCACTCTCAGAAGATGGTCAAGCTGTTACACAGTCGCAGCAAGTGATATACCTGACAGGAGTGGGGGAAATGACAGTGCTGGGGGTGGAAAAATGAGGCCTGATTCACTATCTAGTCTGGTCCAGGAGTTGTGCCAGACTGAAGGCAAATAACCTTGACCAAACTAGGATCTTATAATTGGAAACCTAAAAGGATTTACAGATTACTTCATTGCCAGTGAAACCTAAGACATCATTTAAATGTAAAAAGATGTTAATTTGCTTCTAGAGCTTGGCTCTGGCTCTAGAACACTTATAGGACAGTGAATTATAACTCTGCACATTATAAGTAGGATTCCTGGGCCCCACTTCAGATCATGTAAACTCTCTGGGAAGATGGATGGGGCCTAGACACTCACATATTTTAAAAATCTTCAGGGATTTTACTGTTCTTAAATATTTAAACTTAATTTTTAAATGACTGAAGTAATATGCATTTTTCGTTGTTAATAAATTATTAGTCCTACTCTCCTCCTATACAGATTTATAACATATATACAAGTTATGAAGAATATAAAATAAATAGCTACTTACCTACCACCTTTTCCAATTTGTTTGAAGGATAAGTTATATATAAATATGGAAAAGTACAGAAATCACAAATGTATAGTCAATCTGTTACCTCAAAATAAACATACTTCTGTAAATCCCATCGAAATGAAGAAACAGAACATTCTCACAATCCTGTCTCTGCTCATCTTGTTTCTCCATCACCATCCTTGCCCCTCCATAAAGATAAGAAAAGGTCTCTAGGTAATTCTAGTGGGCCCTATCATTGTCTTACTGTCTACTTTTTCACTTAATTTCCCTCATTTTTTTAAGAAGAGAAAATACTTTAGACATGAGGATTATTAATTTCTCTGATCTAATAATATTAATAATAATGAATGCTTTGAGTTCTATATGAGCACTCACAGATTATATTGTAAGTTATACATGAATGTTATATTGTGGCAACAAATTTTCAAACTAACACTTGTTCAAGAAATTTTGCTTTATTTATCTAAAACAAAATTAAACTTCTCTGTATTCCATGCTACCTGATGGCAGAAAATGTCTTTCATTTCAGTTTCAATAGAGACCATAAGCAATTGATGGGAATTGCTTCCACATTCCAAAATGAGATATGGATCTGCTGTTCTAAGGGAGGTGAGTTGCTGCGTTGGGAAGTCTGTGGTTGCTGGAGCAAATGGTGGTGACCACGTCCATTGGATCACTTGTGTACCCAGAGGCCCACGTGAGAAAACCAGCCTGTGGGTCTGCCTAAATGCTACCTAAGAGAACACCCTGGAGAGATGAGGTGATCTCAACAGAACAGGGGGCTACCAAGTTTGTTTCAAGGGACTGAGGGACTATCAACAGCCAGCCAGAGAGATGCTTTGATAGTGGTGTCTTTGAAGTGACTGCAAGATGCTGATCGCAGAGTCAGCTTTACACACCTGCCAAACCTGGACAGCTTATAAGCTGGTTCACAGCAATATCAATGGAGTAGGAAGGCCATTTCTGCCATTATTGCTGCTCTTTTCCCACTACCTTGGAACAGCCAGAGCCAAGCTCAAAGTGAGGTGAGTGGTTAAGGAATAAGAGCTCTAGGTAGGAACAAAAAATAATCTCAGATGCATCTCCTCTGTCTCTTTTCAGTAGATTTTGGTTATGCTTTTTGAGGGACTGCTATCTTCTGAAGAAATTCTGAAAATGTAAAAGAAATAAAAAAATTGACTATGATACAGAATCAAACATGTTAATTAGTTTATATATATTACATGTCTGTATGTCTATGGCTAACAGCTGGAGAACTTTTTAAAAAATTTAAGTGTGACTAGAAAAGTTATGGGGCCTGCCTGAGTTTCCATTTAAAAATGTGGAAAAGAGGCATCAGGCCACAGGACAGGTTTAGGTGGGCAATGGGGGGACTCACTAACATTGTTTTCTGATTATGTCTGACAAGCCCTGCTTGTCCACTGTATTGGTTACATCAGTATCTTGGCTGCAAATAATTCAGTGTGCTTATCCCCAATTCTACCACGAGAGCTTTGTTGTGGTACAATGGTGACTATCTGCCGAGGGGCCTCCAAGCAGCTTAATGAGGCATCGTGGGGGATAAAAACAAACACATTGCTGAATATTTCAAATGATCATTCCAAGGCCGCTGTCTCATTTAATCATCACAAGAAACCGATGGAGTAAGTGCTGTTTTTTTCCTTCTCTTACATAGGGGGGAAACCGAGGCTTAGAGGTAAGATTACTTGCCACAGGGGGACCACACATAAGAGGTAAATGAGGAGAACCTCAAGTCAGGCTTTCTCCCTTTGCAGCTGATTCCCTGAATATCACAGTTCAGGGGAGATACTGTAGCCTCCATTAATCCCTATTGTGGATATAGCAGGGAACAGTGTATTGTTCTTTTTCTAGGAGATATTTTCAGAGTGGGGGCAGGAAGGTTGGTCAACCAAATTGACAAACTCACACAACTCTACCTACTCCTAAGCATTTCTCCATGAAAAAAATAGCTCTAAAAACAGCTAGAGGAGACTTCTGCTTATTGTAACTGGCCTCTGCCAAAGGCTTACTTTCAATTTTTTTAGAGCCAGGTCAGTTCTTCCTCTGACTGTGAAAATAATAAGATGGTTATAAAATGCAGCTTTGGTATAGTTTCCTTGCAAGAAGCTTACATTTCCTATCTAGGAAATAATTCTCTGTGTGTGGAAATGTGTTCTCTAAGAGTTTTTGAGCACAAATAAAATTGCTTTGATGCCTGAATTCTCACGAAGTTTAGCCAAAATATGCAGGTACTCTAGGCTACTGTCAATATTGGGATTGCTCCTTCTTGTTCCTCCATGTGGCAGGACTTTTAAAGAGGAAAAAACGGCTGAGTTTGCAGTGCTGAAATAACAGCCATATTATAATTTTTGTCAAGTTACCACTTGGAATTTTATTCTCTCCCTCCATATATATTCCAACTCCTTGCTCTTTTTTGCATTGTAAAACAAAATATTTTTAGGATTATACACCATATGCTAATCTTTTACCCACTCTCCAGTATCACAACCTTCTTTCTCTGTGGGGAGGAAAAATCCCAGTCCCCTTTCTGTCTTCTTGCTTTTCGATTCGATTTACCATAATCTAATTGAGACCCCCAAGGTCATCAGCCCCTGCCTTTGTTGCTAAGACATGCAAACCACCCAGGCCAATCCCTAACCTGTTTTTTGAAAAAGCCTCCAATCAGAGAGAATCCACGACTTCTTTTTGTGAACTGTGGCATCGTGCAACTGTACGCTATAAATGTCTTTCCTTATCTATGTGCACTGTTATCTCACTGTTCTATTTTTTCCTCTCATTTATATTAACTCTTTCATACCTTTTTTTTTTTTTCTCTAAACTTCTAGGCTTTCTCTTCCCAGACTGGTGGAAGACAAATGTTACTCTGTAAACGGCCAAGATGGTAAGGTGAGTAGTTCCTGGGATCGCTTGTGCTCTAACCCCAAGTTATGTGGGATACTCTAGGGGTTATGGCATTCCTCATTTTACAAGTTACTTACTTGGCGGCGGCTGCTCCACCAAGCTAAGCAAACACTCCCGATCTTTTGAACGTCATGAGACTGACATTTCTGAGTCTGTTTGCAAACAGGACACTAGAGGGCTCCCAGGGGTTAAGAATAAGGGGAAAGTTATTTGAATGAAAACTGATTCTCTACGGGCATTTCTTTTTTCAGAATTTAAAACTAAAGTTTATTTTGTTAACTACTGTTTTCAAAAGCCTTATACCTCTTAAAACAATGCAGCGATCTGTTTACAAGTTTTGCTTTGCAATCAGCAGTTTTCATGGGAGCTTTTAAAGCTGAAGTGAAATGTTTGAAATGTGGAACACTCTTGACCATGAAATATGTTCTACTTACATGCCTCAGCCTTTAAAAGTTCTTTGCATTAGAGTCAGGGATTACATTCTTCTTGGAGTCAAGCATGGGGCCAGCTGTGTAAGTAAGGTTGCTTATGAGTTTCTTCTTTTTCTTTTTAATAGTGAAAAAACAGAACTAGAGATGCTTTTATTTTCTTTCAGCTTACTTTGGTGGAAAGAAAAGAAATAAAAAGCAGTCAGATTTGTGTTGTGTGGGGCGTGTGTGTGTGTAATTACACACACACATTACACACACACACACACACACAGAGATAGAATAAATGTAACTGCTTCCAAGATGTATGGACATTTATGGCTTTGTATTATGCTAACAATGTAAGCTAATGGAACGTATTAATAAAGAAAAAATCGTACCATTAGATTAAGAGAATATGTTTCTCAATTTTATTGTTAATATTTGGTGCTTGTACTTAGTTAATTCAGGACTTTAAAAATAAATATAGTATAGTTATAGGGTTTTAAAAAATCATCTATTACTTGTCTTAAGTTATTTCTGAATTTCAGAGGAAAAGCCTTGGTTTGTTACATTTTAAAGCTTTTGCTTCAGAATCAGCTTAAAGACTCTAGTACAAGTTATAAAATACTCTTGGATTTTTGTAGCTTGTTTTCACTGCTTTAAAGTGACTATCAAATCTATACATCTATCTTGTTTCTATGCTTTAAAATGTTATTTTTAAAAACATTTAGTGGTGATATTTATAAAAGGAAATCATTACTTTTTTTCTGTACTTTGGTAGAGGAACTGAAATGCTTGAGATTGTGACTCAGTTAACTCTGTATCCATTCATTCCCAGAAGTAAGATACATTTCTCCTTGGGGAGGCTGATAGTTTAAAAGGTTTGTTGTGTCAGAAACATTCTCAGCGTCATCACCAATCCTTTCCTTCCACTTCTACCCACTGGAGACCACTTAGATCGCGAAGCGGACGCGACAGCTGAAGTCAGGAAACCATGCATCACAATAGCAGGAGCCAACTGCAGACTTTAAACTCCGTTCAACATGTGGATGCAGCAGAGAAATGACCCGTCCAGACAAGCCAGGGCAGCTCATAAACTGGTTCATCTGCTCCCTGTGCCTCCCGCGGGTGTGTAAACTCTGGAGCAGCCGGCGTCCAAGGACCCGGAGAAACCTTCTGCTGGGCACTGCCTGCGCCATCTACCTGGGCTTCCTGGTGAGCCAGGTGGGGAGGGCCTCTCTCCAGCACGGACAGGCGGCCGACAAGGGACCACATCGCAGTCGCCACACCACCGAGGCACCCTTCCCTGAGATACCTCTGGATGGTACCCTGGCCCCTCCTGAGTCCCAGGGTAATGGGACCACTTTGCAGCCCAATGTGGTGTACATTACCCTACGCTCCAAGCGCAGCAAGCCTGCCAATATTCGTGGCACCGTGAAGCCCAAGCGCAGGAAAAAGTACCCAGTGGCATCGGCTGCCCCAGGGCTGGAGGCTTTGGTCGGACCATCCCTTCAGCCGCAGGAAGCTGATGCTGGAGCACCTGGGTATGCTCAGGGAGGAAACCTGGCCAAGATTGGAGAGCGACCCTGGAGGTTGGTGTGGGGTCCAGGAGTGCGAGCGGGGGGTCCAGACTTCCTGCAGCCCAAGGCCAGGGAGAGCAACATTAGGATCTACAGCGAGAGCGCTCCCTCCTGGCTGAGCAAAGATGACATCCAAAGAATGCGACTCTTGGCGGACAGCGCAGTGGCAGGGCTCCGGCCCGTGTCCTCTAAGAGCGGTGCCCGCTTGCTGGTGCTGGAGGGGGGTGCACCTGGCGCTGTGCCCCGCTGCGGCCCTAGCCCCTGTGGGATTCTCAAGCAGCCCTTGGACATGAGTGAGGTGTTTGCCTTCCACCTAGACAGGATCCTGGGACTCAACAGAACCCTGCCGTCTGTGAGCAGGAAAGCAGAGTTCATCCAAGGTAACAGATTCACGTGCTTCGTTATTTGCAGCTGTTGGGGATTCGGGTTCATTTTCTCTTTTCCCTCAATCTCTTTTTCTAAATGATTTTTCTCCACCCACCGTTCACATTTGGACAGCAGCAGCAGCAGCCTTTCTTTCCATGCGCTTGGCATTCTTTATCTTCCCAGCCTGGGAGGATATGAGAGTTCCAGGGAAATGCTGTATTGGACATGCAAGAGTAAGCCCATACTGTATAATCTTTGCTCTCCATTTCCCTCTGCTGCACTTCCCAGTGGCTTACTAACTCCAATTAAAGCCAATGGCAGTTTACACGATGAGGAGAGGAAGCTAGGCTGGAGGCAAAGAACTTGCTGTCAGGCATACTATTAAATAGGTTACTATGGGAGGAAGTAGGAGTTTTTAAAAGTAAGGGGGAAGCAGGTTATTTTTCTGGAGCAGATGGAAACTTCTTAAGAGGCACAAAGCCAGACCATGTTAGGTTCAACCCCTTGCTTTTTGTTTTTCCAATGGATTTAACCCCTTTATTTAAAAAATAAAAAGAATGAGGCAAAAATAGGTGATTTGTTCAGTATGTATACTAACTAGCTGTGTGGTTTTATCAAGTCCATCGTGATGGTCCATTGAGCCTTTCTTTCAAGAGTCTTTCTTCTTGGGTGACAGACATTTTGGCAGGTTCTAACACATGTAGCCAGTTACTGCAATTGCCAACAAAAAGGTTGGTCTGTGGTCATGCCCATGCCCTATAAAGGATATTCTCTGAATATTAAAACTATTCCAGGGTTTGAATACAAAGTACAGTGAATCAGTGGCTTGTGTTTGAATGCAGAATGATGCCAGAATTTACAACTTTGAATCTAGACTGGCCCAGCGGCTACAACGTACCCCTAAGAGATTATAAGCTCAAAGGATACTTACTTTCTCCATGTTACTATGAAATTTAGCATTTCAGTGAGGTTCCCAAGGAGCCTAGAATTGAATGGATTAAAACCTCTGGGAGTGGCTGAGACCCAAACTGCATTTCTAATGGCTTTAGCATTGTAATTTCATTTTAGAATGGATACTTCTTGAAGTACCAGTGTTTTACTTAGAAAAATCGGACATTCCTTACAGATTGTGGTTCTTGTCTAGGTGCTCCAGATTCACAGGTATGATTTGATGTTTCAGGTTTACGAAGCAGTCCACCACAATTATGCCAATGTAAGAAACCCTCTCAAACATTTAATCTAATGTTGATAAAAATGAATTTTTATTCAGTGCCCACAAATTCCTAAGGATTATACAAATTGATTCATGTGTGTTGGCTTCTAGAGTTCTCATAACAATGCTATGAGGTAGGGATATTATTATTTCCATTTAGTAGATGAGAAAATTGAGGCTTATTGAGGCAAAGTAATTGGCTTCAACTCCACACCTAGTAAGTGGCAAAGCTGGGTTTTGACCGTAGGCCCAGCAAACTTCAGAACATAACTTCTTAGCCACTGGACTTATATGAATATGTAACTTATTATCCAAACTGGAACTCTGTGGGTGAAAGGAGACGCTGGTGGGCATCGGGACAACAGGCACACAGCGGCTGTTCTGGGCAGAGTAGGGCACAGGATCCCCTTGTTCTGCTGTATTGCCATTTATTTTCATGTCATAAAGGCCCAGAGAAGAGAAAATGAACTCCTGGGTACATCCTGAGGCAGGGCTCTCTGATAGTCTTTTGAGCGTCCTTTAGATGCTCTTTGATGGCAGTGTGGAGAATACAGTAGCAGCTAAGAGCCCGGGCCCTCAAGTTGGACTAACTAGGTTTGACCTTACCAACCATATGCCTTGGAAATATTACCATTTCTCTTTATGCCTCAGTTTCCTCAGCTGTAAAATGACAATACTGCCTACCACATGAGACTGTTGTTGGTTAATGCATGGAAAACACTTAGAACCAGTGTTTGGCACAAGATAAACCTTCCATAAATATTGGTTATTCTTATTATTATACCAAGTACATGAGGAACCAAGTTCATCGAATTCCTCACGTAACCTCCAGGTCTCATATATTATTTCCTTAGGTGCTCAGACTATGACTAAAACTTCTCAATTAAACTTTTGTAATCACAATTTCTCTTAGATACTTAATTCTTTGCTCTGAATTTCCAGCATCTTTGAGAATAAAAATTCAATTTGAAGGAGGGGTTTATAATCTCAATAGAGCCTGGACAGTTCTCTCTCCATTCATATGGGAGTGGTAATGGAAAGAAACTAATAGGTTATACTAATATGACTCAATTTAATGAATTAAATCTCCAAGATTACATCCCAAACAACATGGTCTCTTTGATACTTTCGTCTACTTAGTCATTTAGAGTCACAAAGTCAGAACACTGTCTTCAGGAGCTCATGAAATCATTTCCATGTAGTTATGTATACTCTACACAATATAATTCTACTCAAGCAGACTGTTACAGTAATGCAAAGTACATAAATAGAAAACATTCCGTTCATGGTATAGACAATGTTAGGTTCTCAGTATCTACCCACCCACCCATTTTTAGTCTTTTCCTTTCTGTGTCTGTCTTCCCTGATTTCCCCAGAAGTGTGTAGCTTTCTTCTTGGCCCCTCTTATTCTGTTGGTCAAAGCTTGGCTTTATTTGAGCCTCTTGGCCCACCCAGGGAGGCAACAGATTTATCTAGTTACCCAGCATCTTTTTTCAGCTTGCTCTGTATCATTACATTATATAACACATATTTGCATTATAATCATTTAATCATTTGTTCCTCCTTACTACTCTCTGGGTATGCAAATGCAAAGACACTTCCTGTTTTCTTTAGAATTGCATTTCTGGATCCTAGTGGAGAGTCTGGCCCATAGTAGATACCCAATAGATATTTTGAAGGAATGCAGGAATGCATCTGTTGCTCGTTCCTTGGATTCTAAACATAAATCTATACTGGAAACCACCAGCTTCTAATATTTAGGACACATAATAGCATTTTTAGTCTTTAGTCAAGGCTGGGCTTTCTCCTGGAGGATCTCTTAAAGAATTTGTTGTGGAGGTAATGAAAAATGTTTTTGTCAGCCTCCTTACAATGCAAATAAAAGGTTTAGAGGGCTTATTCTTGTGAGGACCATCAATATAGTATGTCAGCATCACACTCTTGGGTAATTTGTTAATGAGTTTTCTGCAGGAGGAACAATAGATTTAATTTAGGTATATATTTCTCTGATGATCTGGCTTGGTCTAGGAGTAGATCTTTTAATATTTGAGAGAGTGAGGAGCCAGCAAAGACTGTAAGTAATCTGCCCTAAATGTTGTTTTTGTTCTGACCTTCGATTAATTTTTTTTTTTTTTTGAGACAGAGTTTCACTCTTGTTACCCAGGCTGGAGTGCAATGGCGCGATCTCGGCTCACCGTAACCTCCGTCTCCTGGGTTCAAGCAATTCTCCCGCCTCAGCCTCCTGAGTAGCTGTGATTATAGGCACGCGCCACCGTGCCCAGCTAATTTTTTTGTATTTTAGGTAGAGACGGGGTTTCACCATGTTGACCAGGATGGTCTCGATTTCTTGACCTCGTGATCCACCCGCCTTGGCCTCCCAAAGTGCTGGGATTACAGGCTTGAGCCACCGCGCTTGGCCTGATTAATGTTTACAAAAAGAAATTTGTAACTGGCACTAAGAAAGTGGTTAGTCTGTATTGCAAGTTGAATTTAGATATCTGAGTTGTCTTTGTTATTTTTTTAAAGAATTTTATGCAGTAGACTTTTTTTAACCTCAATTTAAAGATGAAAGAAAGGCAAGAAGATTGCTCAAGGTCATGTAATGAGTTAATTATCCAGCAGAAAATTTTGTCTTCTAACTTCCAAGTCGTTTCTCTTTTCATAAATCTGCTTCCCTCAACAAATCCTTTAAGGGGCCCTAAGGTGCATCTTCTTTATCACCACATACTACTAGGAAATTTAGTTATTTAATGTAATGAAATAGATGACGTACACACTGATGCACAGATAGATCTATTTTCTTTCTCACAAGGAGACAAAGCAACATTAACCATAGCTAAGAGTGATTGAATTTTCCTGGATCTATATCTATATCTGTATCTATCTATCTATCTATCTATCTATCTATCTATCTATCTATCTATCTATCTATCATCTATCTATCAGGCTCTGTTCTAAGTACTGTGCTTGCGTTATTTCATTAAATCCTCATACAAATTCATATAGACCCTGGGGACTCTGTGACAAACATTTAACAGTAGGGAAATTGAGGCCCAGAGTAATTATAAAATGGATATATGACATGCAAAGGGAGACGTAAAAAGGAATCAAATGCTGTGATTCGAGTGATCTGCTTGCCCCAGCCTTTCCGATAAAGCTCTCTGTTGATTCAGTCAAAAGACAAAGAGTTCCAATTATAAAGCTTATCTTTAGGATTTTTCTAAATTGGTAAACTGGTATGGGTGATCCAATCAGCTAGCTCAGTTTAGTCTGGGACAAGATCTTGATTGTGTGATCGATGGGTTCTAGATGATTCTTCTTGAATACAAAAAGATGTATGAAATTAGAGGACTTACTGGTATTGTACTTTTTAACAGACTATTTTCTGACAGGTTGTGCTCCAAGATATGCTAGAAAGTAAGAAGGGTGCACTTGAGGAAGGGCAAGGAAGTAATTAAGCAGGCAGAGCCAGCAGTGTGCTACAGTATAAGATCCAGCAGTTCTCACTGGAGCAGATTTTCATCCTACATGTATTTGTGTAGGAAGTCTTAAAATGAATGAAAATACAGCATCAAAGGGTCTTAAAATATTTGTGTGCAATAATGAAGTATTTTTCAATTGTGATAAAGAATCTAGTGCTATGCATCAGATGGCACTTATACTATATTTGATGTGTGCTGTCTATTATACCACCTAACAATTTTACATTGCAGATAATACTCTTATTTTAAATAGAGGATTCCTGAGACTCAGTGAGCTTATAAAATTTGCCCCAAGTCACCTACTAGTGAGCAATGAAATTGAAATTGTGCCCAATTCTGTCTCTGGCACTGAAGTTTCCTCATGTTGCTCTGTTAACCTACACTACCTCTTAAATATAACTTAATACAATTATAGGATAATGTCAAAATGTGCAAATTTTAGCATGATGGTTTCTGATTTTGCCACTATACCAACATTTCTATTTAATTTCATTTTTCAATTCAATAATCTAACATTGATAATATTTTTACTCAAGTGCAGTATTGATGTATCATTGTGAACACTGCTACAAGATTTTTTAATGCAAGCCAAGGTCCCAGTGGTTATCAGATTTTCTTGTTTACCATAAACAATCGCATGTGTATCAATGTGACTGAACATATTTGTTTTCTGCCAAGTTGTCCTTGCGAGAGTCTCAAATTATTATAAAAGTCATCAGATACTGTGTGGTGCTGATACATTTTGATAATTAAAAAACTGAAAATATCCTAAAGTATTTATCTAGGATTAAACAAAGCAGACTACGTCCATATAAAAATCAAGAGAATGAAAAAAGAGAAAAGTCAGCACCTTTCTGTGATCTTTGATTTAGCAGCTTTGCCAGAGCTTCCCCTGTAGTCTGCACAGTAATGTGAATGAATCTCAAGGGACACCATTTTGGTAGCATTTAAGCATTGTACTATTTTTCATGCCCAGCATGGAAAATGCATTATGTATGCTTCATTTTTAGGATGCTGCTTTATTGCCACAGAGCTGTCAGACTGAATTAAGGTAGCCTAGTTCCAGGAATTCTGTATGTCAAGGCTGCTTAGATGACAAACTGCAGGCACCCAACAAACTTCCATTTAAATTCACTGTAGATCCCAAGTTGCTCACTGTTTTCCAACTTGTATTGACTCTTCGTATTATAAAGTAGGAGAAATATATTGTGTATTTTGCACGCTCTTTTCAAGTCTATGCAAACAGCACTGTGAGTTCTGGGTGAATGTGTAGTTGCCAAGGCAGAGGGATGGCAGCTTTGAATTTCATATTGTTTCAGGCTCTCAGGTAAGGACTGAGTCGTTTTGCAGGGAATGTGGAGAATAACACAGATGTCCCCGCAACTTGGAAACGTACTGGATTCCACATCCTAGAAATCTTTGACATATAGGCAAACTTTCTGAAAATATTTATTTAGGAGTATATAATCAGGTTTTATTGTTTTAAAAGTTGGCTTGAAAGTATATTGTGTTCTTCCTCAGAAAAGCCTTAAGTCTATTTCCTTATGAATCAAATTGAGCTGGTCAGCTTAATACATTCATTCATCAGCGAACAAAAGTTTACTGAGCCTCAGTTCTAAGCAGCGCTGTACTCCAGTGTCCTCTTGTTTGCTCACTACATAACTTCATAGGCAGACGGGGAACCAGGCAACCTTCTCTGCTGTGCTTCTGTAATTTGTCCCTTGGTCGCACACATGGCTGGGATAAAAGGGGCCATGAATGGTTGCCACAGTATCTCAGTGTAAGAGATGCATGTGCCTTAACTCCATGCAATCTATTGTCTTCTATAGGATCACATTTATCTTTTCTTCCTCTAACACGTATTTATTGAGCACCTGCTATGTGCTAGCCAATAGTCTAGTCATTGGGGCTGCATCAGTGAATAAAACAGCCAGGAATCCCTGCTCTCTTGGAGCTGACAGTAGAGGGCCATGTGTAAGTTCAGTGTTCTGAAGGAAATCTTACTGCTACTGATGTGAGGATTGACAGAGCACCTCCTCAAACAAGGCCGTGGCTTCTTCAGTGGGAGTGAATCTGCGGCTGTCTCTGAGTTAATGTAAGGACCACACAGGTGCAGGGGAGCTAAATAGTTCTTCCTGCTTAAGTTTAAGAAGAATTATTACAGGTTCAGTCCAATTTGTTTGTAGTCAATTCAATTCAATGGCATTTTTACATGTGAGGCACTGTCCTAGGTACTAGGGAAAAGTGGTACAGTTTGTAATTCAAATAGCTTTGTGTTTGGAGGTGTGGACAGGCAATATAGACTCCTTTCAAGTGAATCCTGATTCTGCCACTTGCTAGCTACATTACATGGGATAAGTTACTTAATCTTTTTGTACTTTGCATTTTATGAGTATAATAGGGATGATGATAATAAAAACAATGATAACATTACTTACCTTAGAGTTGTCATGAGAATTAAATGAGTCAATATGTATGAAATATAACATTGCTTGACACATACTAACACTCTTTTTTTCTCCGAGATGGAGTCTTGCTCTGTCACCCAGGTTGGAGTGCAATGGTGCAATCTTGGCTCACTGCAACCTCCACCTCCTGGTTTCAAGCAATTCTCTTGCCTCAGCCTCCCGAGTAGCTGGGATTACAGGTGCCTGTCACCATGCCCGGCTAGTTTTTGTATTTTTTAGTAGAGACGGGGTTTCACTATGTTAGCCAGTCTGGTCTCAAACTCCTGACCTCATGATCCGCCTATCATGGCTTCCTAAAGTGCTGGGATTATAGGTATGAGCCACCATGCCAGGCTAACACTTTTCATGCCATTTCTAAGTGGATGTAGGTCTTTGTGTTTTGTTTCTTTAGATTTTCTTAGTTGGTTTATCTAGATTGATGTTTACTTGAGTAGAATAAATGGATATCTAAAATTTTCATTTAAAGAAAGACCTTGGAGCTTATAGTGGATAATAACAAGATCTCTTATTTGTGGAGTGCTAGGCAGTTTACCTTCATTATCTTATTAAATGTCACAATAGTCCCATACATCGGAGGTTCTTGTACCAATTTCCTGAGGGGAAACTGAGTCTGAAAGAATAACAAATGTCCCCTGAAAGCCCACGGGTAGCATGCAGTAGGGCTGGGATACAGACATGGGTCAGGAGAACTTCTAGCCTCATTCCTCAGAGTTGTGCCTTACTGCCTCCTGCTGTCCCTTCACATCACGTGTGAGCCTCCAATGACTGCAGCCTTGGGCTTTCCCAGCTAATCATACATCCAGATTCTAAACGACTTTTTCCATTGCCTTATTGTCTGATTCCTAAATGTAACCATGGTGCCTCATTGTTCCCCTTTTCGTGATAGTGATCTGGGGTCAGAAAAAGAGAGGCAGTAGTGTTCCACCACCCCCATTTTCATCATCCCAGTGTATTAGAGATGCATGGAAGCAGATAGTTGAGCAGAAGCTGGACAGAATGAGGGCATTAAAACCTCTGCGCATCCCTGGCTCTATTTCTCAAGTTTTTCTCTAATCCTTCCCAATTCATGTAGAGTGAAGACAGTGAAATTATAGCTTACTAGGATGTCACCCCAGATACATTTTTTATTCTGGGTCCATGGACCATTCCTTAGGCTCTAACAGCTATACGTGAACATTGGGGGATTCTGAAAAATGCATTTAGAAGTTGCCAGTGCTTCCTTTGCTCTAAACATTGAATCAAAAGTTGGATATCTAGGGCCAGGCTCAGTGGCTCATGTCTGTAATCCTGGCACTTTGGGAGGCTGAGGTGGGCAGATCACCTGAAGTCAGGTGTTTGAGACAAGCCTGACCAATATGGAGAAACCCCTTCTCTACTAAAAATACAAAATTAGCTGGGTGTGGTGGCACATGCCTGTAATCCCAGCTACTCAGGAGGCTGAGACAGGAGAATTGCTTCAACCCAGGAGGTGCAGGTTTCAGCAAGAGTGAAACTCCTCAAAAAAAAAAAAGTTGGAGATCTAGAGGACAAAGAAGTTGTCTCTCTTCCTCAGAGCTCTCAGATTGGAAGGCAGGAGACAGTTAAGCAAACCTACCTTACAAAAAGTGTATGATAACGTCAATGGAGGTATTTTTAGGAAGCCCTGTAGGCACAGAGAGGGAGAATTTAGCCTAGAATGTGTATGTAGGGGGTTGAGTAGGGAAAATATAAATACTTTTGGAAGAGGTAATGCCAGAACTGGTTCTTAAAAGTCACTGTGGGTTGTGTGAGAGATGGGATGGGTGCAGAAAGTATAGAGAGAATAGACTATGAAAAACGTGTGAAAGCAGAGTGTGTTCAGGAAATTGCAAATAGTTGTGAAAAACAACAGATTAGTGTTTGGGGGCATGATGTGAGTTAAGCTGTGGTAAGTGCAGAGTAAGTGTGCTGTATATCATGTGTGGAGCATGGACTCTATCGTTAAGAAAGTAGGCAGTCACTGAAGGGTTTGAAGAAGGTGAGTGAGGTCATGGACTTTGCACTGTAAGAATTAAGAAGGTCATTCAGGTCAGGAATTCATGGCTCCTTTAACTGGACTATCAAATGCTAGATCACCGAGGACTGAGTCACTCTGATGTGACCAAGACTTCATCTGCAAAATGTGATCGTAGAGTCTGGCACGGTGACCACATCATCACCACCCTCTGGAGTCAATTTTGATTCCTGTTTTTTAAAATGGAACATTGAGACAGGAAGAGTGTCGGAGTTTCCATTCATACACCAGAAGTCCAGAGCAGCCCTAGAAAGCAGAAGTTCCTGCCCATTAGTCAGAACAAAGAAGAATGCTTTGTTTTCACAGGAGAACTGGCGATTTAGATTGTTTAGGTAGTTGGTGATGAATGAAGTCACAAGACATCCGCCTCTCCTGCTTCCTTGACTTCACACTTAGATAACTCCTGAGGAAGTATGGAGATTATTTCAACTCTGCTCGGCCTAGAGAAAACAAGCTATGAAGTAAAAAAACAGTTAGATAAATAAATATATGAAATGTATTCTGAATCACTCAGAGACCTATTTCTTATTTTATTTAACTTAATTTTAAGTTAAAAAATAATAATTATGTATATTTATGGGCACAATGTGATGTTTTGATATATGTTTACAATGTGGAATTATTAAATTAGGCTAATTTAAAAATCCCTCACCTTACATTTTTTAAAATTTAAATTTAAATTAATTTTTTTAGGCTCCTTCATAGGATCATCATTTATTTTTTGTGGTAAAACATTGTAAATATATTTTTTAGTGATTTTGATATTCACAATGTATTTATTTATTATAGTCACCATTCTGTACAACAGATCACTAAAACTTATCCCTCCAGTTAAGTGAAACTTTCTACCTCGTGATCAACACTGTTTCCCATCTAACCCCCTTTCCCAGACTCTGGTAGCCACCATTCTACTCTCTACTTTTGAGTTCAACTTTTTTAGATTCCACATATAAGAGGTCATGCAGTATTTGTCTTTCTGTGCCTGGATCATTTTGTTTAAAATAGTGTTGTCCAGGTTCATTTGTGTTGTCACAAATGACAGGATTTCTCCCTTTTTTAAGTTATGAATAATAGCATTCACAATTTTTTTAGGTTAATTTTTTTTTAAAGTTGAATAAGAGTATGCCATTGTGTATATGTCACATAACACATTTTTTGTATCCATTTTCTGATGATGGACACCTAGGTTGCTTCCATATATTGGCTATTATTAATAGTGCTGCAGTGTAATCCCAGCACTTTTGGAGGCTGAGGCAGGGGATCACGAGATCAGGAGATCGAGACCATCCTGTCCAATATGATGAATCCCCATCTCTACTAAACATACAAACATTAGCTGGGTGTGGTGTTGCGTGCCTGTAGTCCAAGCTATTTGGGAGGCTGAGGCAGGAGAATCACTTGAACCCTGGAGGTGGAGGTTGCAGTGAGCCAAGATCACACCACTGCACTCCAGCCTGGGCAGCAGAGTGAGACTCTGTCTTAAAAAAAAAAAATAGTGCTGCAGTGAACATAGGAGGCAGACATCTCTTCAGCATAGAGATTCAACTTCTTTGGATAGATATCCAGAAATAGGATTACTGGATAGTATGGTAATTCTATATTTAGTTTCCTGAGAAATTGCCATACTGTTTTCCATCATGGCTGTATTAATGCACATTCCGACCAGCAGTGCTAAGGCTTCCCTTTTCTCCACACCCTCACCAACACTT
>CAUYOR010028942.1:0-17600 GCA_963573925.1 Callimico goeldii | reverse complement strand
AGGAGAATTGCCTGAACCCAGGAGGCGGAGGTGGCAGTGAGCCGAGATCGCGCCATTGCACTCCAGCCTGGGTAACAAGAGCGAAACTCCGTCTCAAAAAAAAAAAAAATCTCCGTCTTCCCACACCGATAACAAAGAATCAAAGGCTACTCTCCCTGCAACCCTCCCGCTTCCACCAAGGCTCACGTGGAAAGGGAGAGGGCCTTGGAGGGACCATCCCTTCCTCTGCACAGGGCACCAGCTCACCTCAGCCTTTGGCCACAGAGCAAATCCTTCATCCAGATAAGGAACCTGGAAAGAAGTACTTAAAACCCGGAAAACTGTAAATGGGTCCTTGAGTCGCTGGCTCTGGCCGCGCCCACCCTGTGGCCTCCTTTCTCGCTTTAATAAATTCCTGCCTCTGACACTTCATTCCTGTGTTTCCTTCCTGTGTTACTTTGTGCATTTTGTCCAATTCTTCATTCAAAATGCCAAGGACCTGGACAAGTCACTCAAGCGCCTTCTTCCAGTAACACAAATAGAGTCACTTTCTGAGGTACTGGGGGTTGGGTCTTCAAGACATAAATTTTTAGGGGCAACATTGAGTCATAACAACCAATAATGCTTAGTTTACATGCTTCTATTAGTCTCTCCAATGTGTGAAAGTTGGCTGCATGAACTGCCAAATATGTTCTATTTCTACACCACAATCAGAAATGTTTAGAAGAGTTGAAAATTCAAAGATTGGGGACACCCAACTGGGGGAACTTTAGGTCAGAAAATGCAATTTTGAAAGTGACTTCTGTGCTGACTTGGGAACCACTGACTGGGAAGCTGCTTTACCCTGAGGAGGGTGATCACGAGTAAAACAAGCCTGTCAACACTTTCCTGCACGTGTTTCTAGAGACAGAGCAGGAGTTGAGATGAGGACTGCGGCTGGTTCTACACGACCTGTTCATCTTCTCAGTGGCTTCAGCTGAAATAAAGTTTATGTTGACTATGGCAGAGTGCCTCATTAGTCTTTGGGGTTAGACAACTGATTTCTTTTTCTTTTATTTTAGATGGAGTTTCGCTCTTGTTGTCTAGGCTGGAGTGCAGTGATGCTGTCTTGGCTGGCTGCAACCCCCGCCTTCTGGGTTCAAGCGACTCTCAGCCTGAGTAGCTGGGATTACAGTGTCCACCACCATGCATGGCTAGTTTTTTGACAGCTGATTTCTATTAAAAGTCTGTAATCAAGAAATGTGGGCCCTAAAGTTGAACTCTATCACCACATAGTACTCCATGTTGTTTTCCACGTTTTAAGAGTTAAAGAGAAAGTCTGAAACAATATAAAATTGCCGTTCTTGGATCGAGAATAGTAATCATTCACCAACAAAAATTACCAAGCACTGACTAGGTAGCAGCATCACATGTGCTAGAGATGCAAGCGTGAACTCAACAGATGGAAATCTTATCCCATGGAGCTCACCGCTGGGAAGAGCTACAAGATTTGCTTGTATCAAAACTAATGGCATTTTAACCAGAACAAAAAATCTCCCAAATGGAATGTTAAATGACAGACCTTGAACCAAATAACAGTAAATATGATAAAATGGACATCTTTATATAGAAGTTATGTGTTTACATACATGTTTTACATACATATGTAAGTTCACATACATGTATAACTGTCATAAAATGCTAAGGAAAGACGTTAAGATGTTAATACACGAATGGTCAAGGCCTAGACAAATAGTCCTTACAGAAGACTGGTAGTTGGTAAGTAAAAGTGAAAGCTCTCCAGGCTGAAACTGCTCCCTGCCTTGACCCGCCTGTGACCTGCTGATACGTGGCTTTCGGTTTCTGAGGATAATTGGCAGTTGTTCAGACCTTCAGAGGAAGCCTCCTATGCTGTGCCAGGGGTTGTAAAATAATAAGGGCTAGAATGGCAAGTCGGCGAGGACAGTGGAGGCAGGGCCAGGCATGCCGCAGGTCCCCAGGGCCCTCCACGTGGGCCTGGCTCTTCTCTCTCTACACCCCCAACTCCTGCATCCCGCTCTCAGTACCCTTCATTCACCCACAAGGGTCTCCAGTCTAACCTCCTTGCCGAGATGAAAAGGCTCTGGGACCCAGAGGAGCCGTCGCCGCCCAGTGCTGCTCTTGACTCAGCCGGGCCCTGGACATCTCTGACTCATGGAAAGTGACTCTCCCTGGGTGCTCTTGCCTCTCATCTCTGGAGGGGCCTTGCTGAGCCTCAGAGCCCCCTGGAGAGGCCCACCTGCTTCTCCCACTGGGGAGGGTCTGACTCAGGGTCCTGTGTCTCAGAGCTACACGTGTAGCTGGCGCCAGTCCTGCCCCTGGAACATGGCCAGGCTCTCAACCTGGCCCCTGAGAGCTCAAATCTAGCTGATCCAGCTGGGTCCTTACCTCTCTTTCTTCACAAACATACTCAGCCTAGCTGGCTGTGGGTGCACGGCCAGGACCCCTGTGCCCCTCTTCCTGCAGACCCTCCTGTGCCCAGAGTGGGTGAGGGCCCTTCTTATGGCTTCTCATGTCCCTTGTCACCCGGTGACCTCTTTGCCTGCTTTCCTGTCTGTCTCCTCTCTCACCCAGTTTCTTTAAAATAAAGTCTATGCCCGTTCACCGTTGCTTAAAATTGCTGGTACACAGTAGGTGCTTAATACATGATAATGGTAGCCGACACTCATTGACAGCGTCTGTGATCCAGGTGTTCTTTGCTCTAAGTGTTTTATAGAGGTTAACTCATGTAAGCCTCACACAACCCTGTGAGATCACTCCCATCTTATATTCTAGGAAACCAAGGCGCAGAGAGGTTGAGTAGCTAGACCAGGGTCACACAGCAGAATCGAAATGCAAACTCAGGTGGCCTGACCCCGAGGCCCCTGGGCTGGGAAGGAGGTGTTCTGACCACTCTCAACACCGTGGACCTAGTTGACTGGTGAGTAGTGGTGAGACTTGCAATCAGGCCTCTACCACGCTCAGCTCAGGAGCAGATGAGCCTTGTAACATCGCGGCCAGCAGGCAGTGGCAGAACTTCCAGGAACCAGCCTCTCGGCTTCAAAGGCAACAAAAGTGACAAAGCACCTTGGAAAACCTCAGAAAGTTCAAAGCCAACAGAACCCGAGGAGGCACTCACAGCCTGTACCCTTCCTCTGCTCCTCATCAGGGCGCCTTGCTCCTGACTGCTGGGTGGGCACCCGCTGCCCCACGCTGCTGGCCTCCTCTCTGCTGCCATTAATGTTTCTGCTTCGGTGTTTTCCTCATCAGAGGAGCAGACGGTACCTTAGGGAAGGAGGAGAAGCTGCAGAGAAAGAACAGCAGTTAGGGTGGCAACAGAGAGGAGAAGCAGGCAGCAAGGAGGCGTTCCTGGGCCTGAGCCTGTGTTGACATCTTGCTGGACCATGATGGGGACCACGGTCTCCCACCACGCCTGGAGCCCTGTGCTCAGCCGGTGGCCTCCCATCAGGCTTGGAGCCCCGTGCTCGGCGGCTCACAGGGGCCCGGGAAGAGAAGCTCCTGAGGGCAGTGCCCACCTGCTTGCCACCCCTGTGCTCACACCTCCTCACCCCGTGCTGCCTGACCCAGCGTAGCAAGGTCCCCTGCTGAACAAGAGAAAGTTGGAATGAGGTTGCAGCTTGCTGGTGGTCGGGTATCGTGTATATCCGTCTCTGCCTGGGTTGGTTTAAGTTTACAGAGAATGAAAGCTGCATTTCCAAGTGTGAAATAGATCTTTGCCATGTCCTGTGCTCACACTTCCTCGCCCTCTATGCTGCCTGACCCAGCACAGCAAGGCATCGAGGGGCTTAGGGCTGGACCCAGAGTCTCTTCTGTACAGATGCCTTTCTGAGACAGCAGATATGCAAACTCAATGGAGAAAGGAAGAAATAAAAAGAAAGAAAGGCCAGGAGTCACGTGGTGGCCTGAGCTCATGGACCACACACAGTGTCCTGTAGCACGACCTCTGACGGTCAGGGGCACACAGGACACTTGGCCCCTCCTGAACCTGTTTCCTGCCCTGACGGTGCCCACTGCCCTCACCTGACTTCTGCGTTCTGTAGCCTCACTCTTCTGCTGCTGCCCTGGGTATTCCCAGCCTGAATCTGAAAGCCCCGACCCGGGGCTGGGTGCTCATCTCCCACTGAACCCTAGAAAGCCCTCCTGTCTTTGTTAGTAGCTCTGACTGGGTTGGGTCCCCATCAGTCTGCTCCTTCCTCTGCCTTTCCCCCAGCCCTTCCTCAGAACCCGCTGTCCATTAGGAATGGGGCAGTCACCAGACTGGTTCCCCTGCCTGGATGTGCAGCTTTGCAGGTAAGCCAGGTCCTACTGCAAACGTGGCACGAGCATCACCACATCGCCATTCAGCCCTCAGAGGCCCAGCCCCGGCATCCCGGCCGATCAGGTCAGGCATCTCCTACGATGGAGCAAAGTGCTTCCTTCCTGTTACTCAGGCCACTGAGGACTCATGGTTCAGGCACTGATTTCTCTGACCAGAGGGAGTCTCTCAAAAGGAGAAGGACTTCATTCCAGGAAGGAATTTCTTGGGGTTCCCAAGGGTCAGAGCCTCCCTTCCAGCCTGAGGCTCCCCCGGGTCACAGGACAAGACCATGGTATGTCTGGGGAAATGGGCTACCACCTTCTCTTATTGACTGTCCCTCAGTGGCTGCCCTGGCATGACCTGTCCAGCTGGTCTATGCTGGCATCTTCACCCAACCTATAGAACAGTCCAGGGACCTTTCAGGAAGCAAATGCTCTAAGGGAAATGCTGCCTGATCTGTGAGGATAAAGATAATGAATGTGGAGATGGTCTGTGCTAGAGCTGGGAGCTGTTCTCAGTGAGCAGGTGGACTCAGGCAATCCTCACACAGAGCTAAGAAGTGGAATGGGACAACTTTATGTAGAAGGAAACGGGGACAGAGAAATAGAATGATGTTAGAGAAAAAAAAGTATTCAGTGTTACTGAAGATGGTAAGAAAGACTTTATTCAAGGGAGGCCATGGCAGCAGGTGTAGGGACCAGCACAACAGGCTTCTGCAGCGGGGAAGGGAGATAGGACTCAACTCCAAATACAACATCGGAAAATGGGCATTAACAGCCAAGGAGAAGGTTGGGAGTCAGTGGCTGGAAAATTGCTAAGAAGAAACCTTGTGTAAAGGGGATTCTGGCAGAGGGAAACTAACTGGATTCTTGCTGAAGACAGACATCACCTTGGGGCTGATGGAGAATGAGGAATCTGATCAGAACGCAAGCGTGATCAGATATTGAAGGTGGTTAAATAACTTAGTGGGATTCTTGCTGAAACTGGACAGGGCAGAGCCAATACGGAAGGAAGCCCAAAAGTCAGGGCCCAGTTGAGCAGAGAGCTCAGAGAGAACCCGAAGCAGAAGTTGGTCAAGCAGAACATCTTTGTGAGTGACTGGGAGAACGGGGAGGGTGCCACTCTCAGAACCAAACCCGGAGCTGGGTTGATGGGAGGGAGGCCACGGTGCCCGCAGGGAGTGCTTTCATCTGGAACATGGGGAAGAATGTCGCTTCTGGTTCCAAGAATGATCTCAGCTGCCCGAAGAGAGCAGGACACCCACAGGGAGATCTGTGGGATGGCTGTGAAGCCAGAAGCTGTGGGAGGCGATCAGTCACAGACAGTGCACACCCGTGTTCCCCATGAGTGTCTCGGGCTCTCTTCTGCTTTTCTCCCGGAATGGCGACCCCGGGTGGGCTGCTGGCAGCTTCGCCACAGTAACAACAGGTAAGCCCAGGTCTGCGCTCACTGGGCCACGGAGAATTCGCTCAGCATCCGTTTGGGGAAGTAGGAAGTTGGCACGGAGTGGGACTGTCCCAAATTTAATATCTGTGACATTCTATTCTCCATGTGACATGAGTGATGCACAGCCTGGCTTTCGACCAGCATCGGCAAAACCGTTCATTCTGCCTATCCCTCCTCTCCGACCCTGGCCTGCACTTCAGGCTCGAGTGTTGGGGGAACGGCAATGGAGGAAGGGCTTACAGAGTGCGCACAAAAAATGGTTACAAGTACTGGGAACAGCGGCAAACTGCGTCAGGCCTGTCAGGAGGCAAGCTGCCCTAAGCCTCCTGTTCCCGGTGCAGGGTGGCCTTGACTCTGCTACGGCGCATCACATGCTCAGGGGCCTAACACCGCTTTTGTAGCATCACAAAGTAACCAGACTTGCAGGCTTCTTGTGAGACGCACTCCCTCCAGCTGTGCCTAGAATGCAGTCTGTAGATAATAACCACAGGCTTCTGCTTTTCAAAGTTTCCCACAAAGTTGCCAGTGCCAGCAGTCTTTAGAATGACCCGCCAGTTCCTGTTCACCGACGAATGCTCCACCGCCGCACCACCCCTGCCCACCATCACCTCAACTTCACCCCACCATCTGCTGACTGCTCAGAGTCATTGTAACCAACAGATACTGTGGGAACCTAAGCTCAGAACCTTCACTGCTCCGGTACCAGTGATGGTCCCCTGATCCCACTTTCATTCTTAATCTTTTTCTCATTCCTTTGTCACCACTGAACTCGGGGTACCCCCTGGTTGGGTGTGGGGGCTGGTTCCTACCCTCCAGGCCACACTGACAGCCAGCCCAGGTAGGCATCCAGCATCACGGCACTGCAGCAATTCGGTGGATTTAACTAGCAAATGTTTAACCAAGACTACACTGTAACTCTGGCTTCCTGGCCTGACATTCATTTGCCAGAAAAGATCCTCATTTTTAGCCACCTCAGCTGGTCAGAATTCATAGGTAAGTGATACTAGAAAAAAAGGGGAGAGGTTTAATGGGCCAAGGAAAGAAAGAACCGTAAAGTGCATAGCCTTGGACCATGCTGTGGACCCTATGAACCCCTTCTCAGCATGTGGACTAGTACTAGATACCAAGACCTATCGGGGGGCTGAGAAGGAAATAATCCAGAGCAGCTGAGGAAGGCCAAGGATACTTTCAGATATCTGAGGAGGCCACGTCATAAGAAAACCTCAGTGATGGCTACTGGGGGGTGGTTTTGCTGTGGTTCATGGGCTCCATTTTTATGGAAGGAAAGGCTACATTTCAGATAGAAGTTATTAAAAATGAAGATGCTGTCTTTCTTTCTACACAAGCACACACAGGACTCCGTGGGGAGTCTCCAATCTGGGGATCCAAGCCTCTGGGGGCTTCTGGGCATCTGGTCACTCTGTGAGACATGTCCTCAGTTGAGATGGTACAGGAAAAACACAAGATGTGCGGTCGCTTTAGATTTCTGCTCCCCTTTCACATCCATGTTGGCGTCTGCAGAGCTGGCCCCACTGACCTTGCTACACCAACCACAACTGTTGCTGATATTTGCTCACATGTTGCTAACATGGACAAGGGAAATCCTGCTATGTGCCTGCACTGCGACGGGCGTGCACGGTCTCCACTCCCACCCTGAGAAGAAGGCACTACCGTCTTCCCTGCACTTTCCTGAAACTGGGGCTCAGTTTCCTGAAACTGGGGCTCAGACTGGTGGGACGGCGTGTCCAGGTTCACACAGTGCTCAGTGGCAGAGCTAGAGACAGGCCTCACGCCAAAGCCTCTTCTCACTGCACACAACCAGCCCCTCTCCAGGCAAAGTGATCTTTTCCATCTTTTTAAAGAGAGCAAGAGACAAGGTTTTTCTCTGTTATCTTGAGGTTGTGATGGAGGCTGAACAGGAGAAAGTTGGAACGGGGCTGCATGCTGTCCTTGGCTGGGTATCATATATATTTGTCTCTGCTTGGGTTGCGTTAAGTTGTAGAAAATGAAACCTGAATTTCGGAGTGTGAAATACATCTTCGCCATTTCCTGAAAACTTGCCTTCAAGAAGGAAAAGCTGCAGAGCCCTGACCGCTCCTGAGTTCTCACGCCATGACATTGCAGGATTTCTGCAGGCTTTTCTCCAACCCCTGGCAAGATGAGTTTTTAAGCAGGTGGGTGGGACAGGCTGGTGGTAGAAGAGATAGCTCATGAAGTTCCACAAGGCAGGGAGTCTGGGATCCCTTCCTGGGTTGGGGAAGTCCATACATCTTCTTCGAAAGGAGAGTTGGTGACAGAATGTTTAGAATGAATGCCGGAATCTGTCTAGCAAGTCCTGGCTCTGCCATTTTCTGGGGCCTGAGAAGAGTTCTGTCTGGAATGGAAGCTGACGTTTCCTGACACTTTTGAAGGGCCTCTTCTACCCTAACATGTCTGAGGGATTTGGGG
The DNA here is from genome assembly GCA_963573925.1 of Callimico goeldii. Taxonomy (NCBI): domain Eukaryota; kingdom Metazoa; phylum Chordata; class Mammalia; order Primates; family Cebidae; genus Callimico; species Callimico goeldii. The sequence goes on along the minus strand of CAUYOR010028942.1, from coordinate 9,412 downwards.
GTCCTCTGGCTTTCTCTGAGCTCCTGTTTCTGTCTCCTCTGAAATTCTTAATCGACATTGTTCAATAAGCAAGAAACTGCTAAGTTCACTGCATCACTTCTTGGCATTGCGCTGCACCTCAGAGGGATTCCAGGGAGACCCTGCTGACCTCTGCCTCTGTCCTGGTCCTGTCCCTCTCCTGCTCCTCCATGGCTTGGCCTCAGAGGCACCTGGACAGCCCTGTTGCTTCTCTCCTGCAGGCCTGACACCTTCTTCAACACTCAGCTGAAGGAGACACCGGGAGGCTCCCTCCTGCCCACTGTAGAGAATAAGCACCGTATCCTGAACTGTCAGACTGTGCAATCAGCATTTCAGTGCCTGCAGGAGGGTTTATTGCCTTTTATGGCTAGAAATGTTGACTTGTCCATAGATACCAATGAAGAATGACATATGTTGTAATAACACATTCTCAACGTTTGCTTATAAAGGTGTTTATCTTATCTCTAGTCTCCCATTTCAAACGAGTAGCCTAGGATAGAGCTTATGCCCTAAAAACAGATTAGCAAGAAAAGAAAGACAGAGGGAGAAGGAAAATGGGGCCGAGGGAGATTCCCAGTTCCTTGTCTAGAGAAATATAAGCAGGTCATAAGAGTTGATTCTGGGAGAAGAACGGAAGGGATGGATCTCATGAGAAGGAGATGTGAGAATTACCTGAGAAACAGGTGGACAGTGATAGTGGCTGTGGGCCAGAGACATTCCGTCTCTTAATCCCCGCAGAACCCAGGGAGTGAGACTTTGGACTGTTCTTTCAGCTCACAAAACAGGCCCAAAGGTGCTGCGAACGACCGCCTCCACCCCCACCACGTGGTCCCCCACCACGATGACCACTGTCTCCCAGTCGTGTTCTCTCACAAGTGGGCCTACGGCTAATATCTCTCCTGGCCCTTGAATGGTGACAAGTAGTCTTCAAAAAGATGAACATACCAACACAAGGACAGGAGGAGGAAGTCAGAGAAATCATGTGCAAAACACAACTCTGAGCTTTCTGGTGGCCAAAACTCTTTATCTAAGAGTTCACAGTTCATATTATTCAAAAAAGGAAGCACGCTGTTTCTTTGAAAGAGAGGCACTTAATTCTAGAAGGGATTTATTGTTTGGAGTCCTCCACAGGAATCTCTAGTTCTGCCAACATCTCTGCTACAACTGCACTTGCATTTTGTGTGTCCCTTTGTGGAGCTGGTTCTTGATAAATACCTACGTGAGACCCAGCATTAAGATTGTTGCTGAAGAACATATGACTAGGCAGTTATGAATTACAAGCTGTTCTTAACTCTTTTTTTTTTCAGACTTATTTGCTAAGCTCACAATAATCTTCTTCCCCTGAGAGTTTTCCATCAGGGGATCAGAGGGTCAGGAACAGGTGTTCGTGCTGTGCCTTCCTAGGCCAGTGCAATCTGCTGCACTTGTGTTTGTGTCAAGATGATATTGGTCTGCAGTGGTTAATTATTAGGCCACTGGAAATACAGTCCTATAAAAGTAAGTGAAAGAGTCCATCTTCAGGATTCTGCTCATTTTCTAAGTCTTCCCTCTCTAGGCGAGAGCAGTTGCCTTCTTCTCCATCTCAGAGGCAGTCCCTCCACAAGAAGATCCAAAATACTTGAAGGTGAGCGTTTGCAGGGTGGGTTGGTAATACCTGTGTCAGAGTGGCTGCCTCTTTGTGGTACAGTGACTTCAAAACTGAGACATTTGTGTCCTCAGCTAAGGAGGTGCTTTCCTTGAAGAGCAACAGCCCAGACCTTTCTAGCACATGTGATAGCAGGAGCCTGGGCCCTACTGTGTCCCTTTCTCCTCCATTCTCACTTCTGCAGCGTATCAAAGGAGCCATCATGTCCCTGTCCTCCAGCTTAAAGAGTCTCCTCGTCGTCTGTGCCTTCGCCACTTTTGTTTTCAGCACTGTGGGTAAGAATGAGCAATTGCCCCTTTCTCCCAAAGACCTGGAGGGTGAGGATGGCAATAAAGTCCGTTAGGGGGCAACTGTGGACCATGTGGGCCTCCCTAGACCCACCCAGCCCCGCATGGAGCAGGTGTTACGGCACTTTGATTCCCAGGGATCTCTGGCTATAGGAAACATCAACTATGACTTGACAGCTTTCATTCTTGGATTATTTTTTCAACAGTATTTATTTCCTTTCAGTAGAGAGTGCCACGTGTGTGCAATGTGTAGATGCTGCGTGTAGCAGTGCTACGCCCAGCACTTGTACGAGCGGTGAAATCTGCTTCAGCATCAAGAAACAATTTAATAGCACATCACCAGGTAGGCCCCACCAGCCACCCTGCCCAAGCTGCTGGACACTCAGGGCAGACAAAGGAGGTACTCAGTGCGAGAGGGTTACTATGTTAAGAAACTTGACGTATTTCCTCATTCCTTCATGGATCGTCCAGTTCACCCTTTCTTCCTAAAATAATGTCTTGCCAGTATGGGGCTGGGAGAGTGGGGTGGCAGGAGGTGGCAGGGATGGGGTGCTGTGCCAAACACAGAGTGTCCAGGGAAAGGTCTGGGTGGCTGGGGCCCATACATCAAGCTGGTGGGGACCGTTGAGGAATGACACTCCCTTTTTAGCAAATTCTAACCTATTGTCCCTCCACTGGTTTATTCTGTGAAATGGACCAATGCCAGAGCAGTCTTTTGGAGAAGTGGAAAGACTAAAGACAATGGGGTAGGGACTGGCTGCCCACTGGGCATCACTGTCTCTGTGCCTCAGAGAGAAAATCCTTGGGGTTTGGTTCTGTGCAGGGCAGCACATGCTGCAGAAAGGCTGTTCAAGCCAGTGTGAACAACTGGCCTTCTCGGCAACACTGGGGGATAAGATCACATTTGGGTATGGCCGTCAATGCTGCCAAACTGAAAATTGTAACCAAGCGGACTTCCAAGGTGAGGACCAGCCCAGCTCTGGGCTCTCCTACCCTTCCTGCTCCTGCTCCCAGTCCACTGGTTTCAGCCTCTGCCTTCTAAGAACCCGTCCGCAATTCATCTCTCTGCTTCTGAGATACCCACTGATGTTACTTGCCAATTGCCTGTCCTTTCTGTAGCTCTCCTTGTGGGGCACCATCGATAGATAGAAGTCCCCCTCCTGCAGGGGAGACTGAGTGATGGTGGGTGACAGTGATTGGTTCCGGGGATTTTCCATAAATGTGAGTCTGTTGACTTAAATAATTTTATCTCCTATTCCAGCTGAAAGATTTGCCCTTCCTCGTCTTTTTTTTTTTTCTTTTGAGACTGAGTCTTGCTTTGTCACCAGGCTCTAGGCTGGAGTGCAGTGGCGCGATCTTGACTCACTGCAACCTCCGCCTCCCTGGTTCAAGCAATTCTCCTGCCTCAGCCTCCCGAGTAGCTGGGACTACAGGCACGTGCCACCATGACCAGCTAATTTTTGTATTTTTTTTTTTTTTTTAGTACAGACACGGTTTCACCATGTTGCTCAGGATGGTCTCGATCTCTTGACCTTGTGATCCACCTGCCTTGGCCTCCCAAAGTGCTTGGATTACAGGCGTGAGCCACCATACCCAGCTTTCTCATCTCTTTAATTCCTCACTCCATCAATAGTATCTTCTTAGACTACAGTTTATATTCTCTACCATTCTTCAAATATTTTTCTCCAGCCAGGGCAGAGAGGGGGTGATTCATGGAAAGGTAAAATAACACTGAGTTCCTATAAAATGTTTTTTTTATTACTTTACATGGAAACATCTAATACCTACAATCCTCCTCCCTCCCTCCTCCCATGGCATCCTTGTTGTAATTTGTGTGTGTGTGTGTGTGTGTGTGTGTGTGTGTGTATGCGTGTGTGTAGAAATCCTAGAATAACCATGATCTTTTTAATTTCATCTGCCTATTCCTTAAGATGAAATTTTTCTGTCTTCGTTTAGTGGCTCGGAAGTCCTCAGATCCCAATGGCATTATCTGTCCTACCTGCTACAGCGAAAATGATTCCATCTGTAATCAGACTTCCCTCGCCTGTCAAGGGGAAGAGAAAAGCTGTGTTGTGTTTACAGGCTCAGGTATCCACAGCATCTCGGTGTTCATTTTCCTGTAGTATATTACCCACTTATTGCTGGATAACTAGTTATCCCAAAATTTAGAGCTGAAAACAACAAAGCATTATTATTTTACAGTTTTTGCGTGTCAGGAATCTGGATGTGGCATAGTTGGGTGGTTCTGGCTCAGGTCTCCCATGAGGTGGAAGTTAAGGTGTCGTAGGGGCTATGGTCATTTGGATGAAGGGTCTGCTTTCAAGTTCACGTGGTTGCTGGCAGGCCTTTGTTCTCCTCTGAGCCCCGTAGGTGCCTGAGTTTCATCATGAATGTCAGCTGGCTTCTCCCAGAACAAGCGAGAACAGGAGCGAGGGAGGAGCTATAGCTTTTAATGATCTAATTTCAGAAGTGACACATCATCGCTTCCACTTGCACTCTTGGTCACACACAGATCAAGTCAGACACAGCGTGGGAGAGGTCTGTGCAAGTGCACAAATGCCACAGGATGGGGACCACTGGGGATTATCTTAGAGGCTGATGAGCACATGTAGCCAGGTGTGCTACAGGGCCAGGTGCTCGGTTATCCTGCTAAGGTTTGGAAGGAGACACCTGGAAGGAGAAAAAAGGAAAAGGGAAGGGAGGAGAAGAGAAAACACAATTGCTTCCCATAGTGAGGACTTAGGCTTGAGGAGGACGTTATCACTATGGTGTCCTGAAATCAACTCTTGGCTCGTTGGCAATGAAGGGGTGACGGCACCTCAGTTCTGGCTGTTATCATCACTACCGTTATTACCATTACCAAACCCCATGATTAAGCGTTTAATTTTTGCATGGTGTCCTTCTGAAATCTATGGAATGATTTGTAATTTTTGTCAGTAGGGAAAAAGTATATCTGTGGTAAAGGACACATGTTCCATTCAATCATAATATTTTTCTTTCTAGTCTGTACAGTTGGACGGGGTACTGTCAGTTCTCCTCTGATCAATTTTTAAGAGGTTTCCTGGAATTAGTGGTGCTTTAGGAGCTATTAAATGATGGAAGAGAAAATTTACTGGGAAAAGAGATGTGTTGTGCTTTCTTTGAAGGAAAAGGGAGAAAGATCTCAAAGGAGGGTCTAGTACTAACAGGTGAAGGGCCCTTTGTCTAGATGTGTTGAGGTGACTGAGAAAAACGTGATGTCATGTAGGATACAGAGGAGGGTTGGAGCTGTTGAAAGTGAGGCAGTCTCTCTACTCCATCTTATTATGGGGATAGCACAGGCATAGAATGCGATTCCACAGTGCTAATCTCCCAAGAAACTCAGAGCCCTGGATAGAAGAGATATAATCTTGAGAGGAATGTGCAATATTTCACTCTGGGTTTTCCAAAGAGAGCAAAGGGAAGGAGGGGGACAGGTTGCACAGAAATGTTTTAGCCAAATGCATGAGGTCTGACTTCTTGGTAGTGTTTTTCCCTAAATCAGTGATCCCTCCCTTAGTCAGGACCCAAAGGCTCAGTCATCCATCTGAGATAGGTCCCTTAGGGGTCTCTCCCAAACTGGAGAGATATTGGAAACATAGGGAAATAAGGCTTTGTCCCTGGATGGAGCTGGTGCCACTGTTGATGCTTCTCATACAGAAGGCAGAAGTCAGGGATTCTGGGGCACTCTGCACAGCCTTTTCTTCCACAAGTGATGCATATAGGTTGACCTGAGGATGTGGATGGGGAGGGGAGACAAGATGAGAGACAAGTCTAACCCCTGGATCTTTCTCTTTGCAGGTAATAATCAACAATCAATATTCGGCATGGGTTGTGCAACTGCAAGTGCCTGCAACTTGAAGGATGTGGAAGCGATAAATAACATAAAAATCCGCACCTTCTGTACAGACGTCCGTAGTGGAAGCCCCCAGCTGACGTCCATCACCTCATCAATTCTGCCTGCGCTCTTCCTGCTCAAAGTCTTGCTTTGATCTCTTAGGCACTTCCAAGCCCATCTACAAACATTTCCAAACACTTCTATAAACCTTTAAAAGTTGGAGACCTTGAATGTCTTCCTCGCCAACACTGCCTAGCCACAGCATCAGAGAATTAAAAAGCTGATATGTCCAGAAGTATGTGTGTAATTACTTGTTTGTACATTAGGTTAAAAAAGACCCCATTCACTCTTCTAATGGCTTCCTCCTTCAACCCAAGCACATTTCGGGGGGAGTCTAAACGGCAGCTACACGACTCCCTGTGCTGCCGTCTTGTATGAATTGCACTGTATCCTCAGCCACACATCCTGGTATGCACATGTTTCCTGATATTCTCAATTCCCACCCTTGATCCTTAGCTGCCCATTGCTAGGGAAATTATTCTGAATGAACCATTCAGGTCCCAGGAGGGTCGTTTCCCACAGACTGTAAAGTCACAGGTATAATGAACTCTCCCCCGACCTCAGAACCCTGTGTGTGAAATTCTTGCCATATACTCTGGATACCTCTTTCAAAGATGGATGGGTATCAGGATAAAGGATGCAGGCAGAGATGGTCTGTGAAGGTTGTTTAAAATGCTAAGTTTAAAAGATGAAGGTGCATACACTGAGAGTCAAGAGGGCTGGGTCCTCACAAGGCAGAGTTTGGAACCGTGGCAGCCACAGCAACGTTTCTTAAGGGTCTGTGAAAAGGTGGGGGGCCAGGCGAGGAAAAGCCTTCACAGGATTCAAACTTGCATGGTGCTGATCCCACAATTAAGTAACCCTGTGGGGGGCTCAGACGGACCCCTGATTCTCCACATTTCGGGGACGCCACCAGACCACATCTCTCAGCAATTTTTGAGCTGTATGTGGGCAAAGTGAGTTCCCTTCTCCAGTACCCGGATCTACGGAACCCTGTCAGACATGGCCCTTTATGCTCTTTCTGTATCTGTTGATTGCATGGGATGGACTTTCTGTCTGAGGAGGGCTAAGACTCAGTATAGAGAAGACTGGTCCTTAAGTCGCTACTTGGAGGAGACCCACCTAATGTAGTGTCCCAACTGTGAATGCCCAGTGGACCATTATGTGGGCAATAAATAAATGCCTACATGTTAGCTCTCTGAAATACAAATGGTTAGGGTACACCTGTTAGCCTGTCCTCACTAATCCATCTTAACTGCAACGAGAGGAGTGGAGACTAAAAGGCAGAGACCAGCCAAAAGGGTTTTCTTGCCAGTTGCTATCTAAGAAGCACAGTCTCAAGTAACACCCTAAAACTCGTGAGTCATTCGTGTTGTTTGCCTGAAAGGGAAGATTTCTACTTGCTTGAACCGGTCAGGGAGTTTAGAACAAACCCAATTCACTTGAGCTCTGAGCCAGATAAAAGGGGGACCCTTGGTTTAGCCAGGCCTCTATCATCAAGGCTGCATGACCACCCCTGCTGGGAACTGTTTTGACTCCTTTTGCCGATTTTTCCAGAACAGAAACTGTAGATTCATGGTGCCATCTAAATCCCAACCCTCTTACCTCATTTGGGGGAGTGAGGCTATTCTTCTTTAATGGAAATATTAGAAAGCAACATGCATTTTAGACATGGAGCTTTCAGGTATTTGCATATCGTTTTCAGCTGTTGCATGTCCAGAGTTGACCTGGGAGGTTATATATGGGTCTTTGCAGTATTCTGCCTGTCAGTGAGTAAGAATTAATTTATTTTCTCTCTCACAAGAAGAAAGTCGACTTTCAATAATGACAAACATTTCCCAACATTTGTTGAGGGATTACTACATACCTGCCACAGTTCTCAGCGCTTTACATGTATTAAGTCCCATCACATAAGTACTGTACTCTTTTATTCTCATTTTATAGATGAGGAAACTGAGGCACAAAGAGGTTACTAACTTGTTTAACTGGTAAAGAGTGGAGTTGAGATTGAATCCAGTCTACCTGGGGGTGAAATAATCAAGCTGCCCAGTTTATTACTTGTAGAAATTTAGACATTGGTAACATAATTCTTTGTTCGTTTTTTTCATAGCGTATATCAGTTTTCAATTGCTGCCATAAAAATTACCACAAAAGTAGTGACTTAGAAAACAATTTTATTCCTTTATTGTTCTGGAGGCTAGAATTTGAAAAGAATTGCACTGAACTGAAGTGAACAGGGCTGGTTTCTCTGGAGACTCTGAAGGGAAAATCCTGTCTTTTTTAGCCACTAGCGGTGTCTAGTGCTTGGCTTCTAACTCCCTCCTCCATCTTCAAAGTACATCACTCCACTCTCTGCTTCCATTACCACAGGACCCTAACTCCTCCTTCCTCGCTCTTATGAGAACTCTCGTAGTTACACTAGGCCCACCCACATAATCTGGGAAAATTTTCCCATCACAAGGTCTTAACCACATCTGCAAAGTCTCTTTTACCACTTAAAATGACCAGGCGCAGTGGCTCACCCTTGTCATCTCAGAATTTTGGGAGGTCAAGTTGGGCAGATGGCTTTAGCCCAGGAGTTTGAGACCAGCCTGGACAACATGGTGAAACTCCATCTTTCCAAAATACAAAACAAAAAACCCCCATAAAAACTAGCCAGGTGTGGTAGCATGCACCTGCTGTCCCAGCTACCTGGGACGCTGATGTGGGAAGATCACTTGAGCAGGAGGCAGAGGTTGCAGTGAGCTGAGGTTGCAGCCAGGGTGACGGAGGGAGATACTGCCTCAAAAATAAATAAGTAAATAGAAAAATTAAAAAAGAAAAAGAAAAAGAAAACAATGACATTCAAAGGTTCTGAGGATATGGATATGAACTTATTTGGAGGACAATAATTAGGCTACCACATAACCCATCCGTTTGCACAAATGTTTATTTTATTATTATTATTTAACAATTCTTGTAACGAAAATGTAAACCAAAAATAAAATTTAAGGTTCTCAACCAACTAACTAAATATATCCCTCCTCATGGCTAAGGGGATTCCAAAGAAACTTGAAAAACTAATTCAGGCCAGGATGAGAAGGAAGTGTGATAATCTGCTCTGTTTGGAATTCAGGCCCAACTAAGCAGCAGTAACATTAAAACAGAGATCCTAATACTTACAAAACAGACTCTTTGTAGTGATAAGATACCGAATTTCCACCCGTCTCCAGGAAAGCATTACGTAAGGGATAGCAGGTCCTGAAGGAAATTGAAGAGTTTTGCCCCAATATTAATTTCTTTGACATGGTTTGAAAGGGCCCTGAGAAGCTGTCTCTCGTGGGGCAAATTTGTATTTTGTAGAAAATTCTTTTCCCTTTCCAGGTCCTTTGCCGGTTCTGAAGAGACTGCCTAAGAGCCCGGCAGGTTTTTTCTTTTTTTTTTTTTTGAGACGGAGTTTCGCTCTTGTTACCCAGGCTGGAGTGCAATGGCGCGATCTCGGCTCACCGCAACCTCCGCCTCCTGGGTTCAGGCAATTCTCCTGCCTCAGCCTCCTGAGTAGCTGGG